>PVKN010017555.1:0-17276 GCA_004027915.1 Capromys pilorides
AGAGAGAGAGAGAGAGAGAGAGAGAGAGAGAGAGAGAGAGAGAGAGAGAGAGAGAGAGAGAGCTGGAGAAAATAAGCCTATGTACTGGGGCAGTGAGCTCAAGATCCCTGAATCAGAAAGGATGGAAGACAAAACTCACAGGGTTAAACATTGGGATACTTACAAGAAGAAATCTAAGAAAAAGTAGTGCTTTTAAGGTTGAGAGAGATTGCAAAGGGTTGTTTCTAGTACTGTTTTTAGAATCTGAAATTCATGAAGTGCCTGAACTCTGGCTGGCTTGATAGACCACAGCATGTAAGCAGCCACAGCCCCAGAACCTTTTCTCTTCTTTTTCCCATGATTTCTCACTGCATGAATGGACGCAGATCTAGCTTTCCCAAGTTTGTGCCTTTCAGTGTCAGTAATTCTTTCTACTGACAGGTATTTGTATATAAACACAGTTTTTGGCTGCAAGTTTAGATGTCCACGTCTGCCTAACTGGATGTCCACAGAAACAAGCCTGTAGCAAGGTTAATTTTTTCCAGTCCTTCTTCTCCCTCTTCTGGTTTCTTCTCATCACTGCATAACTAAGCTTTCTGTCTTTTAGCCCTTTGTTACTAACCATTGTGATCTGGAGAGTGTTAATCTCTCTCTTTGCCCTCTGACTTTTTCTCTGAAGCTCTCTGGCTCTTGAAGTGCTGTCTATCTTGGTTCGCTCTTTGTGTTGTCCTGTATTAAAGACATCCATTCATTTCTTCATTTGCTACAAGACTTTGAGTGACTTTTGCATCATGGGAGGGAAAACTTTTCACCCTGCTGAAACACTTGGGTAGGAAAAAGACTGGGTGTCTATCAGAATTCCAACAGAAAAATAGTGATCGGATTCTAAATATTCAACAACCTAAGTAGCATTGACATTATGCATTCAGAAAGATCTCTGCCCGTACAACACTAGAGCTCTTTCACTGTCCCAGGCTCTAGACTTTTCCTCAAGGAATTAAGAGTCTGGGAAATTCTTGTGAAGATAGAAATGCTCAGGGCTACAGGGGAGCAGTGGAAGAGCTCCCTTCTTATTGGCAAGCATGGGAGCTTTTCAGTATGTGCACACATGGTGTATATTCCATTTAATCTAAAATGTCCCCCCATTCTCATAGTCAGAGGTGAGTCCCAGTCAGAAGGGGCGGGCCACAGACCGCATGCCTTGGCTTGCTGTATTTTGATGTTTTGCTCCTCCCTTTTCTCTGTGCTTCTTGGTAACCTTGATGTGAGTCACTCGCCTCCACCAGCCCCTTCCAGGATGTACCCCTGCCTTGGAGATGACCTGGCATGGACTGAAGTTGTCTAAATTACAGATCAAACTGAGTCTCTCTTCCTCTACGTTTAGTGCCCAGGTTTTTGTCAAAGTGACAAGGCAAGGAATGGACACAGAGGCTTGGTATCAAGAGCGAGGTCATGGCTGTGGTTGGTCCAGCAGCTGAGGCTTGCTGGGTGCTGCAGTGCTTTGGAGGAAGACTTCGTAGTTCCAGGGAGTGAAGCCTGGAAGCATTCTCAGCCGCATTCTATGGGAAGCACTGGCTGGAGCTCCGGAGACCTGAATCCTAAGAGAAACTCAGACCCTCGAGGCCCTACTCAGGAATCTTCAGGTGGAAACAAGGATTCCTTCGGCAGTTGCACCAGAGGCCAGACATGCTATTTTTTTTAGCAGAAAGTGTGTCTGCATTTTGTGCATATCCTTGGCATTTGCAGAAAACGGAACCTGAAGATGGAATACTACTTGATCTGTTGGAGGGAACTTTAAGGCAGCCACACACACAGCTCATAGCATGGATGCCATTGGACGCTTTCAATTAGACCTACAATAGAGATCAAGATTTGATATACTTACATTTTCACCAGAAAAGAAGACACTGCAAAGTCAGAGACAAGAGCAACAAGTCTCCTAAAGAGATCATTCAAAATAAATCAAGTACTCTATGGATCATTACAATAGGAAAGAAAGCATAAAGGTGTCTCAGGAAAAGTCCAGATCCCAGCCAGGACTAAAGGTGTAAAAGAACAAACTTCAAATGAAGTCCCTGCATCACCTGAGAAAGGCCACAGAGGTGATTGGTACCCTGAGATTGATTTCATCATACTGAGCCATCCCAGGACTCAGAGGCCACTGCAGCCATGGTCCAAGGGGTCCAGGTTGTCTCTTGAGCTACTGTTGGACCTCGGCAACATCCATTTGGTGTTGATTTCTCAGGCATACAGGAGTTATTGGATCACAGGGGCTTCCACACAAAATCCTGGGAGAAGGCTTGGAAGGCCAGGTCGATTGTCTTCTGTGAGAAATGCAAGCAGTGAGCAGAACCAGTGAAAGAAAGAGGGAGAGGAAGACAGAGAGAGAGAGAGAGAGAGAGAGAGAGAGAGAGAGAGAGAGAGAGAGAGAGAGAGAGAGAGAGATCCTTTGTGCCGGGCTGCAGCAGGCAAGGGGCAAGGCCGTAGGGATGGGACTGAGCAAGTTCTTCAGAACTCACATTTCACCACAACCCTCTCTGGGTACCAAACTTACAGCCACAGCAGTTCATGTTTGCCCTGGTGGCTCTGGGTCTCCCCTTGGTCTAATTTCTATCTACTCTCTTATACTTTCTTTTAAAATGGAAATAATTACCCTCCGCCGGCACATGGTAACTTTTTTATTTTTGCAGGAGTTCAGAGCTGAGAGGTTACCTTGAGTCTCGGTGGACCCTGGCTCTGGGCTTCTCAGCGGTGTTGTGCTATTTGAGATTTTGAAGATTCTTCAAGATGAAACTAAAATCATTTTGCATAATGAGATGGACATGAGCCTTTTGGGGGACAGAGATGGAATGTTATGATTTAGATTTAAAGTGTCCCCCAAAGTCTCACACTCAGAAGTGTGTCTCTGTTTGAAGAGTTACCTGGTGGGAGACAGTGGCCTGGAAGGGAGTGGGCTCATGCGCAGCTCCTCCTTTGACCGTCTGCCTTCCCCTGAGCACCTTTCCTCCACCACTCTTCACACTTCACCTTGGACCCCCATGCCCGTAGCCTCAGCCCGTGCAACCGCTAGCTGAGACAACTTCTCCTTCAAGTCCCGTGTGTGGGGGTTCCATTCAGCCATGGGAGGGCTGACCAGCACAGTGCAGCCCCTTGTAGCTGCTCCAGGCAGCACGCCTGTCTGTACACAGAAGCTCCAGGCTCTATTTTTGTTTTCGATTTTAGCAAACTTTCTGTTTTAAAAATTGACAAAACTCCAAGGCATTCAGAAATACTAATAAAAGTCTCTATTCCTTTCCCTTCAACATTGTTTACTCTTTGTGAATTACACATCACAAATCTGAGTAGTAGTTTGAAAATTACAAATTATCACTTCTTATTTAATGACATTTCAGAACTAATTGGATTTTTCCATTTTATTAAACAAATAAATAATATGTTTCTACTGTTGCTAAGTACTGACTAGACGACAGGAAAGACAAAACACAAATTGTTGCCTGTGTGAAGAAGACATCCTAACCTGGGGATTTTAGTAAAAAAATTTAGAATGTGAGAATGCCACTGATAGAGATTGTGCACTGGAAAACACACACACACACACACACACACACACACACACATCCTGTAGACTTCTTTGAACATACCCAACGCTCTTGACAAGACTTTATATGCCAGAATATACTTTTCTGAATATGTTGTACACATATATATATAGGGATGAGTGTGTGTATGTCTGCATAACTACTAGGGAGAAAAATTCCCACATTGAAATTCTATGGGCTGGGAAATATAAAGAAACAAAAGAAATAGTACTTTACTTGAAATGTTTAATTTTTTATTTCTTTTTGTGCAGGGTCTCTCTGTGCAGCTCTGACTCATAGTCATCCTCCTGTTTCCTGCCTCCCAAGTGCTGGGATTACAGGCACAGACCACCACGCCTGGACTCCATCGCCGGCTCAGCGTGCTCAAGAGCGGGCCAGCGAGGCAGGCAGAGCCAGGAACCGAACCCTGTCCCCTACGCTTCCCTAAGCAAGGGCTTAATCCGCTGAGCTATACCGCCGGCCCTGGAGATGTTTAAATTTTGTTTGAAAAATATAAAGTTTATATCAATCGTGGCCATGTATAGATATAGTAATGTAAGTTGCAAGCAATGCCCCGGTGTTCTACAATACGTGCTCACAAATTAGACCACGAAGATTATTGTAAGCGCAAAAGCTTGTGAGATAATCACGCATTCCCACCCGTCATGAGGCCTGTTTGCTCCCAGACCTCTGGATGTCCTTTGGCCAAAGGTTTGCGTGGCTTAATTGATCCTAGGCAAGCAGGACAGATCCAGGCTGTGGGGTTGACCTTCTGTTTTTACTGACTCATGACCGTCCTAAAAAACAACACAATGAGATCAACCTCGTGTGGGAAGCTCGAGGCCTAACTACGCCCGTAGTCGAGTTGGGTTTCCTGGGCTGTGCGGGCAGAGGAGAGGGAATGTCTCTCCAAACAGTGTTTCGTTGTTACCCCAATAAGCAAACCCCTTTTTCCAGGGAGCCTGGCTGTTAAGTGCTGAGGGATTAGGTATCTTCTGCACTAAATTGACTCGCTACATAAATACAGAGTTCTCAGTTTTCAGAGCATGTATATTTAAAAAATATATATTTAATGAAAGAAGTCAGCATGAGAGCTGGTATTTCCCCTAAAATATTGAAGAAAGTGAAACCATGGGGTCATAAAAATAAACCCATCTGAATCTTCTGACAGTTTTTCAGAGGTGTGTGGGAGAATTGTAGAAAAATTGGAGAAACAAAGAATGAGTTACAGATGGGATAAATAGAACAGTTTCTGAGGTGATCATGGCGCGCCGTCCTCGCCCTCTGCATCTCACTGTGTCAGCTGTGATGGATGGCGCGGGGCTCCGGTGGAAACCAGCAGCCCGAGAATTCTGCTTGCAATGCAGATATGGGTTCCTCTCTTGATGTGCACTGCTGTTACTCTCTGAAAGTAGGACAAGACAAAACAAAACAACAGCAATCTTTGTTTATGATAGAGGTTCTCCAATAAATAACAAGAGCTGTGCCACTTTTAACAATGAAAAACAATACTCTGCATTGGGGATGCATAGACCAAGAGCAGTTGTGTATTCTATTTTATGTTGTTCATATATTAAAAATGCATTTGGTACAGAGTCTCACTATGCAGCTTGGACTCGTAGTGATCCTCCTGTTTTCAACTTCCCCAGTGCTGGGATTATATGAGTGTGCCACCACGCCTGGACTCCGCATGCCTGGTGGCGGGGCTGGCGCAGCATGCAGTACGAAGGGCCAAACATTTGTGTATTTTAAAAAAATGTAAGTATGTATTATGCCTTGTGTCTAGGCCTCACGCAGTTATGGGATGTGCTCCACTGGGATTATGGGTGTGAGTGTGTCTGGGATTATGGGTGTGAGTGTGTCTGGGATTATGGGTGTGAGTGTGTCTGGGATTATGAGTGTGAGTGTGTCTGGGATCATGGGTGTGAGTGCTACACCCAGCCTGGGGCAGACAGCCTGAATGCAGCATGAGGGAGACCGATTTGCTCTCTGTAGCTCGTGTTGCTGCTGCCCCTCCCTTTTGCCCTTGCTGTTTTGTTGCGTTCCGCTGCCATGAACGGCTGCCCTCTGCCAGGCGCCAGTTCACCTTGGGACCAGCTGAGTATGGACCGAAACCATCACAAACTGTGAGCTAAATACACCCTACCTTCCTTCATTTTGCATGTTGGATGTTTGTCCCAGCAATGAGAGAGAGGAACCAAGACAGTCCACACATTTTTATTATGCTTTTCAAAAAGCCAAGGCAAAACGTGTTGGAACTAAGCCAAAGAACACCTTCTGAGTACGGACCAAAACATCCACTGTGAGCTGCATACGCCTTTCCTTCCTTGATTCTAGGTGTTAGGGATTTTCTCCCAACAAGAGAAAAGTAACTGAGAGGGAGAGTTAGAGGGAAGGGTGTGAGTCGTCTGTTTCACTTGCCAACTACGCTATCTTCTCAAAGCTCTGATCACCAGGGACACCACTCAGTGCAACATGTCTCCTGCCATTTTCATCTTGGGTTACAGAAGGACAGACACGTACCCTCCATACAAAGAGCACGGGCGTGCTCTCTTCAGACACATATTTTGGGTTTGATTCCCAAGACCCGCTCTGCTAGCCCCGCCCCTCGAGGCGCACTGAGACATCAACTGGGCCTCGGCGTGGTGGTGACCGCCCGTGATCCCAGCTCGTGGGAGGCTGGAAACAGGCAGTTTGCTCAGAATCTGATCTAGTAGTGAGACCCTGAACACCCTGTAGACCCTCCCCTCAAAAAAAAGAAACATGTATTTTCCAACATAGACAACAGAAAAGATAATCTATAAACTAATCAATCAATCAGGCTCTTTGTTTTCCTTGCTGTTTTTGACAAATATCACTTTTTGTTAAATGTTTTTTCTATTCCTCCTAAAGCGTCTGAAACCTTAGAAGCTGTATTTGTCAAACAATTGTCAGGCCGTGTGACCTTAGTTACTCAGGTATTGCTTAAACAGAATTCCAGTCACTAAGATTAGCAGCATATAATATGCCTAGGGCCTAGAGATTTGCCCATATCCATACCGTTGGCATTAACTTGTATGAAACAGTATATTTAAATGTCATACATGTTCTGTTATTTGAAACCCTATAAGCATACTCAGATGTGTCTATACATACGACCTAATATAGTTTCTATCATATCAGCTGATAGCAACCAATGTCATCTTTCTTTTATAAACTTTATGTTTGTGAAGAAAGCTGTATCATTTTGTCTTATAAACAAAAAGCTTCCTAAAACTCTGGATGTACATCAAAGCCAGTGGGCTCTTAATTTTTACTGCTTGTGTCTACACTTAAGGGCTGGAACTGATGTCACTGCTGGCTGACTGAGTCTCACCCAAGGTGACTCTCCCCAGGAAAACAAAAATTAACCCTTACTGTTCCTTTCGTGCCATGATTCAATGTTCCCAGCTGAGAACAAAAGTTATTCAAAGAGACGTGTCCTGGCTCCATGGATAGAATCAATGCTAAAAATTTAAAATTATGCAGTGATAGTAACGCTTTGAAATTAAATTATTGACAATTTTAAAATGATTTCCAATGGTTAGTCCTTTTTAAGAAATACATTAATCTTAAAAGATTCCATCTATGACTTACAAGGATTTGTTATGTTTTGGCAGCATGTAAAGAGGATTCTGCATTCTTTTAGACTTGTTTCGCAGTGATGCATTTATTTATTTATTATTTGTTCTGTCTTTTGGAGGCATGGTCTTACTGTGCAGTGTGAGCTGGCCTTGATGTCCCCTTGTAGCCCAGGCTGGCCTTCCTTGTGACAAGCATTCCTCCTGCCTCAGCCTCCTGAGCACTGGAATTACAGACATGCGCCACTACACGTGGTAGCATTTCTTTCTATAGCATTATTAAAAATTATGAAGCGCAGTTAAAATGTTCTTTCTTTATAATATTAAGGCCAGCTCAGCCTGCCCCAGGGGTGGGGCTGGCGCAGCATGTGGTGCTGGGGAATGCACCGTGGTCCCTGTGGTTGCCTAAGCTTGCCTAAGCAGACGCTCTAGACCGCTGAGCCATCTCACCGGCCCCTCAGATGCTCTCGTACTTGTATTACTAAAATAGATTTCAGCATGGCTGGTTGGTATTTTCAAAATAAAACCAATTTAATCACACTCATACTTGGCTCCACTTGATTCTATGTATCCACTTACATTTATGGCAGACGTGTTTGCTGTTCCCGTGCAGAACGCAGAGCTGAGCTCAGTAAACAGCTTCCGATGTGATGTCTTGGTGCTCACTAAAAACAACAATAGACGTTTAAGACTCATTTTATTTGTGATTAAACCAATGTAGAGCTTTCAAATGTTATCCCGGTTTTTATATGTGTACTGGTTCACAGTGTTGAGAATAAGCAGGTGAATAATAATTGGAATTATACTTTTTGTTCTTTCAAAATACTGAAAAAATACAGCCCCAAATTAAGAAACATTTTAAAGTGAAACTACTGGCTAATTAGGAGGGATACGTGACAGTAAAGATATTTTAGCTCTTACATTTTTTATCACATTGGCTCTCTTTTTTTTTTTTCTTTTGTACTTTTATTATTAACCTTTTTATAGAAAATTGGCTTACCGAGAATTTATGAATTAATAAGTCTATTATAATGATGAACGATAATTACCATTTAAATCCTAGCTCATTCATCAGCTTGTTCCCGGCATGTCAGGTGACGCAAGAGTGTATGATTACTTGTCTGGTGGGTATTTTTCAACCGATTGTTATATTTCCTTGAACTTTAGATACTTGTACCATATTTTTTAAAGTGTGATAAAATGCAGTTAAGTAGTTTGACGAAGACATTACAGATCATGCTATAAATAACAGGAGAAGTGACTTTAATATTTTTAGAAGATTGTTCCTAGGATGAAGTGACAAACGGAGAGTACTCGATTTGGTGAAATGAAAAGTTCATCTAGAGCCAGCTCCACAGACTGCAGCCCTGGTGATGTTACAGCGGCTGAGCTCGTCACCACCAAGGGTCTAAGTGGGAAGATGTGGCTTGCGATCCACTTGAAACCTCGGGGCTATGAACCGGAAGTCCTTATGCTCTTCTTCCCTGCTCCCTCCCACCCCCAGAGAGGCTCCTAGCCTCAATCCACGCATACACTAGCTGACAATTCAGGACACCAGATTACACTGACTTTAGGGGACAGCAGTGGGGCTGCTTAAAGTTTTCATTGTGGAAATCAGAGTGGCAGAGAATTTTCACATCCACAGGTTGCATTAGGCTTTCTACTCCCTGGGTGGTAGGCAATCAAGATGTTTTGAAATTGCAAATGCTTTGTTAAAACGTCATTTTTTTCTCATTCCATCTCTGACAATGCATGAACTTTGAAAATGTGTGAATAGATACTATGAATCCCACTTCAAGATCAAGTTAAGCTTCTTACCTGAGCAGCACACGACTCACAGGAGGGTGTGTTTGGTATCCATGGGTTGGTGCTGCCTTTCCTGAAAGCCTCCTGTCACAAAGAGGAAGGTCTGGTGATACCAGCGGTTGTGTGCTCACCACATAAGAATGCGTTAAGGTGCACTCCATGAATTCTAACCCAAGGTCAGAACTTTCCTAAAACACAAATTCCGTCAAGCCCAGCAACCATGTTAGACACTGAGAATCTCCCCTCCCACCATTTACGGTATGTCCTGGGATTATTGAAAATCAACTGTATGGCAGGCAAATTTCTGTTATCAGGGTCACTTGAATGTTTGCACATAGCCTCCTGCAGTAACATCGTCAGAGCCATATGTTTTGAAAGAAAACACTGATTTGACACCATGCATATAAAGCAGTGACTCTCACATTGTACTATGCATCAGAATTGCCTGGAGAGCACATTAAAATATGAATAGCCCGGCCCCGTCTCCCTGGCTCTTGATACGCAAGCAAGATCTGAGTAAAACCTGTATTTTAATGAATTCTGAAGTGTAGTGCTTTTCTATTGTTGCTGCGACACATCACCATAGACTGAGTGGCTTTAAAAACACAAATGTATTCTGACCTTTGGAGTTCAAAAGTGTGGAATTAGGCATTCAAGCACCTCAAGTCACTCTGAAGCCTTCTGGAAGCTTCTATAGAGAATTCGTTTCTTTGCTTTTCCAGCTTTTAGAGGCCCTTGGAGGGTCTTTGGCATAAGACTGTTGTGTCCCACTTCAAAGCCAACCGACTGCATTGTGCAAACATGGCTGCATTCCTCATGGGGAGGTGGCACATGAATAGAACACATTTTAATTATTGTTATTTCTCCTCCTGTTCCTTCCAACCTCTCCCTTATACCTTTTCTCTGGAACTTCACTACCTTATAATGATTTCTTTGTTTACCTTGCAACCATCCGGATAACCCAGAAAAATGTTCTAAGGATTTTTAAGTTTGACACATTTTAAACTTCCTTTGCCATGCGTAATAATGCACCATGCGCAGATCCTGGGGATTGGGGCACCTGTTGGGGATCATCGGTCCGCTCGCACTTCCAGGTAATGTGAGCGACACCCTCACAGATGTCTGAGACAACCTACCTAACCAGCAGTCCCTGCTGGAACAGAATGCTTTGACATAACCAAGCAGGACTAAGCTATGCATTTCAATCATGATTTTATAGACTATATGTAAGTCATATTTTTCCATTTTAATAATAAACTGGGAGTTTGAAACAAAAGCAAAAACAAGGGCCGGCCTGAAAGTTGAGCAGACTGAAGTGCTTGCTTTGGCAGAGCGCGGAAGCTGGGGTTTGATCCCTTGCATGCTGGGCCACCCCCGCCCCTGCCCCCATCCCCAGGGAGTGCTGACAAGGCAACTGAGACTGAATGTGGTACCTGTAATCCCAGCGCTTGTGGAGTCTGAAAATGGGAGAATCACCGAGTCCGATCTATGCAGTGAGACCCTGTAGATCCGACAGAACTTGTCCTAAATACATTTTTAAAAAAGCAAAACCAGGTTCTTTTATGTTCTGTGTCCTCACTGACCTTGAAGGGCTAGAGCCAAAATATTGATTATTCTTGTATCCCTTCTTTTTCTCAAAGTATTTGGCCTGCCAACTTAAGTTGTTAACCATCCAGAAGAGAAGCTTAATGATATTAATCCCTATAACATAGGCACTTGAGCTTAATATCACTGTATTTGTGAATATCTTTATATTATACATTTCCATTTTTATTTCTTCTTTTGAGTTCTTATGTTAAGGAGACTGTACGATATTTACACAGGTAGGTCTGGTTTATTTCACTTATGAGCATGCGTTTAAGCTACATCCTCTTATATATGAAGGCTTCAAGTTTATCATTCTTTATAGCTGAGTAACACTCCATTGCATAAAAACACCACATCTTATAGGGTCGCAGATGAAAGTGATCCATGATGTACAGTGTGCCTAAAGAGAGTCACTTAGAGAGAAAACATTCTCTCAGGCTTTCACAGAGAGCAAATTGGTCAAGCAATGGCCATGATTCATTCAGATGGCTGACACTGACAAAAGATCTGCAAAACTCTGTACATGGTTTCAGGAAAAAATCCTGAGGGGACCTGACTGACCTTTTCAGTTACAAAGGTTACATTTATCTTGTTCTTAACCATCCAGCAGAAAAGTCTAACCTTGAGGTATGAAGAGGAAAGTCATATTAATATGCCGAGTTGTAAAAGGCTCAAGTCAACAGCCCCCGATAATGCCTGATGAGCTGATAACCCACTACTGTTATGGACTATTGGACTAAATATACAGCTACTTTCTCCTTGTGCAATGAAAAGAAAGATCTGTACTAATTATATTTAGTCAAGAAATCCTGTCTGCATCTTATACTCTCAACAACTATGATGAAGACAACAATATGCAATGTATTAATTATCATATCTGCCCCTCTAACCTGTTGTGATGCTGTCTCATTGCTATTTTCTTTCAGGTTAATATTAATAAGAATAAATTTTCTAAAATTAGAAATATCCCAGGTGCAGGCCATGCCCAGAACAATTAACTGGAAGTTACTGGACGTGTGCCTTAGCTGCCAGCACTTTCTAGAGCTTCGCCATTTACCCACGAGCTGTCAAGTCTGAGCACCATGACACATGTACACGCAAAACAGGATCCCGGACTGCCCTGAACACAGATCAGCAAAGCCAGTGACAACTGTTGTGGAGTACATGTGAAATTAATAATTCAAAGGACATAGACATTGTTTTTAAAATTAATAATACATGATTATTCAACATCATAGGTGAAAAATACCCAATATCTTGAGTTCCACACTGACTCTGTGTTCACCCTCTGTCTCTGTGTCACCCTCAGTCTCTCTTAAAGATGAGAACTACGAAATTCAGGGAGGTGCTCTGTACAGTTAATGAAACACTTAATTCAAATTTCAACTCAAGGGTTTTGCTTTCCAAGTCTTTCTATCACAACACCACACTGCCCTAAAAATTATATTAAACGTCGCAAGCTCAGATAATTACCAGTAGCATGAGTGAGTTTGTATGACATGTATAAGGCAGAAGAGGCAGGTGACAAAGATAGATGCAAGCCACCATGCCCAAGGACAGTCACATGGATGCTGCTTTCAAACATCAAGGCCAAGAAAAACACCCATGGAAACCAGATTCAGACCCTGGCCGCCCGTTGGCTGATTATGAAATCGGCCCGTTTTCCATTTTCCATTTTCCATCTTCGCGTTGGTGTCCCAGCTCACTATTCTTTGATGCTTTGCTGATGTTCTCCACACATCGCCTTGAGCCCTGGGGGTGTCACTGACAATGACTCCCTCCTTGGCTCGCTCCTTCTTCCTTTCTTGCCCCACAGTTATAGATGAGGAACACGCGCGCACATCGCGTCGTCGTCGCTGTTTGTCAGCAATCCAGTAGTAGGGCAAGGCTGCCGCGCAGTGTGAGTTTCTAGGACTGGATTCACTTTCCAGACCGGGAGCTCACAGAGGATCCTCCTGCTTGCCAAGGACTCCAACTAGGACCAGACGTCACGCGTTGCTTCTTTCCTCTCTCCATATTTACCCAAGGCATTTAGCGTGCTAGCTGAAAACATTTGTTCCATGCATATTGTAAGTACAGTGCGTCCTTAAACCCCAACCAAATGGAGCTTGGAAAACTGTTATGTGAAAGCCAAGGGCTGCAGAGGCCTGCTGGGCTTCTGCGGTTGTAAACACCAGTCTCGGCTGTTTGTAGTCACAATACGCATTGGAACAGAGCTGTACGGTAGCTGGGTGGAAAAAAATCTATGTGCAGATGCAGTCAAGTGCTTATTAAAAAACTAAAACAAAAAGCTTAAAGCCTCAACAGGTCTCTCTAATTGTTCATAGATCTATTTTCTATGTGTTGTATTGTGAAGAATACATGGAAAGTTTCTTTCGAAGGTGTGTGGTGCTGTGCAGTCTCCAGTTTCCTCTTTCAGTCCCCAGTATGTATGTATGTATGTATGTATGTATGTATGTATGTATGTATGCATGCACGTAAGTATGGATGCATGTAAGTATGTATGCAAGCAAGCATGCATTTATGCATGTAAGTATGCATGTATGTAAATATGTATGTGTATAAGTATGTATGTATGTATGTAAGTTGAAAGGAGAATCAAAACATAACCAAACATTTTAAATCATACCAGGCAAATAGTTGAGCAAGAACCTTTGTAGGATCTTTTTATGTAGTGTGATAAAACTCAAATCCTCCCCATCTACACAGAGACAGGGCGCCATTCCAGTCCAGCTATGAGCAAAGATCTAGAACTTACCTTGAAAAGAGTTATGACAAACAGAGGCCTAGACGCAAGGGTGCAAAAGGGATGCAAACGTGTTGCGTCGCCAAGGCACGGATATGACTGGGAATTCTCTTCAAAGGTTACCCTTTGGGCTTGCCTTGGTTCGTGTCTAGTTATCCCCCAGAGCTCATGCAGACATTGGGGCGTCTTCTAGAGTTGCTTGTGGAGTTTATGGTGTGAGTGCAACACCCCTCCCTAGTGAGTAATATGCATGGCAAGGTAAGGAGGAGAGAGAGGCTTGCGAGGAGCCCCTCCCTCTGCTCTGTGCTGTTTTCCACCCCCACGAGCTACTGCCCTCCACCATGTGCCACTCCGCCTTGGAGCCCGCCAAGGATGGCCAAAATCTCCACCAACCGCGAGCTAAATAAACCTTTCCTTCCCAAATTTTGAGTGCCAGGTATTTTGTCCCAGCAACAAGAGAAGTCACTGAAGCTCTGCTGTGACTCCATCGGAAGTGTTCCTCCCAGATCAATCTGTGCCTAATACCACCTCTGTCATGCCCGTGCTCAGTGGCTTTTTTCAGCTTCAAACTGCAGCACGCAACCTGCATGCATTTGTCTGAGTCAGCTTTGCCCAATGTACTATTGAATGTTTTCTTCAGTGTGTTCTGTTGATTTCCAGCACAGCATGCTCAAGTCCACAGTCCTGTTTCCCAGTTCAGTGCAGCTCCACTTTTTCTCGCTGTTTTCTTCCCAACGAGTCCCTCGGGTTGAATGTTGCACCCTCACTTCCTCCAAATACTTAGATGTGGTACCTTCTGTGAATACACTGATCTCGCTTCTTTCTGAAGAAAGAATAATGGGAAATGCATTATGGGAACCTGAAGTTCAGCTCTTAACTTGAAACTGATTAGAAAAACTTGTATGAGCGAATTCCCAGCTTGAAGATCAGTCGTGCGAATTCCCAGCTTGAAGATCAGTCGTCTTTCTTTTTCTCTTTGGGCGCAGTCTTTCCTGGTAGCATGACACAGATGTTCCTGTCTATTACTGTAAAACTCCCATGTCTTTTCACTGCCCATGCATAGTGTAAGCCTTCTCAGTTGCGTGTTCAGACACATAGTAATCTGTAGCCAACAAATCCAACACCTGCTTGATTACTCACATCGATCCCAGTGATTTTCCCTTTATGGCAGGCTGGAATCTTTTAAACATCCAATATTTTTCCTCGGGATAAGAAATGCTTCACTTCCTAACTTGTCATCTTACCATTTCTCTTTCAAGGACCTTGAAGGTCACTTCGGAATGCTTCCGCCTTGTTGGCGCCTCTCCTCTCTTTGAGTTTACTGTCTATTTTGATGCCAGGTTAACTTTCTGAAGCAGGGAATCAAAGGCACTATGTTGGTCATGGTGAAATGCCTTCTCCCCCCAGCCACGTTCCCCCCACTTTCAAAGTCACAGCACACGCTTCCTAGATTCTGAGCTTCTTCCAGCCACATGCCCTGTTTTTTCATCCTCGGCACATAGTTGTGGACTTTGCTGAAGTGTCCCTTTCCCTGCAGGTTATCTGGTCTGGACTCGATCCTTGACACCCCTAAGTAGAGATCAGCTGTCTCCATACTGTATTTTTCGGTACGTTGACACATTTCACATCTTACACTTATGAAAGCTGCATTTTAATAATTGAGGTACACATCCATCCACTGTCCCATACGATCAGCTCTCTGTGAGCGAGTAGCCTACTTTTAACTGAATCCAAAAACCCATGGAACAGATCTTTTCTCTACAGATTGAAAGCAGAAAGAATAATTGAGCCAATAGAGAAGATATAGAAAAACCTGATATCCATGAGGATCCTGTCAAACTATTAAAACAGACAGGAAATGGAACTACTTTATTTGGCTGATGTCAGGAATGTGAGAAAAAACTGGAAAACAAATGGAAGCTGGAGAAGGCTTAAGATGAAGGACTTGACTGCTAAATGGAAACAGACAGACAGGGCTCTTGGCTCGGCCTTGCAGCCAGCTCTCATTAGAGTCGCACAGACCCTGCCAGCGAGGACTGGGGAGTGGCCTGCTTCCCTGCAAGCTGTTTGCTTATTTAAGGGATTTAAGGCCCAGTGTACCCAGGATCTGAAAATATCAGTTCTGAGAAAACTTAGGTTATTCCTCAGAACAGTCCAAAGCATGAGGACTCTGTCTAACAAGTAAGCACAGGATGAGATCCGAGTGGCAGGGGTGATTGGAAGGGACGGACCTTGTCACAAGACACTTGTGTTAATGTGCGTGGACCGGGTGAATGTCCTGTCCCTAATCCTGTGCAAGATAAAGAGAAGGAGTTTACAAAGGTGCTTCCCAGTAAGGCCTTTCTTCAGTGGACTCTTGGAACAGGAGAGGGAGAGAGGGGGAGAGAGAGAGGCAGAGGGAGAGAGAGAAAGAGAGACAGACAAAGAGAGGTAGAGGCAGAGAGACAGAGACAGAGGGAGAGATACAGAGAGACAGACAGAGACAAACAGAGACAGAGACAGAGGGAGAGATAGACAGAGACAGAGGGACAGAGAGAGACAGAGACAGAGGGAGAGATAGAGAGAGACAAGACAGAGGGAGAGATAGAGAGACAGAGACACAGACAGAGATAGAGACAGAGACAGAGGGAGAGATAGAGAGAGACAGAGACAGAGACAGAAAGGCAGGGACCCCAGGCTCAGGAACAAACATCTGCCAAGATAGGAAAGTGGTGTGGAGAAAAATATTACAGAAAATTATTTTTAAAATCAGTGAGCTGGGACCTGGGGGTTAGTTTTTTTTTTTTTTTTTAATGCAATGGTTAATGAGTCTCTTAAATTTTTAACAGAATTCATAATTAAATGACAAGTTTTAACTGTTTTAAATATTCTCAAACTCTTTTCCAATCTACAGTCCCTAAATTAAATCAATGTAAGCTTAACAAAAGAGAGAAGAAGAGTGTTTAAGGAGACCAAGCCTAAGCCTGCATAGAAGGACAAAGATGTTGCACATAACCAACCCAGGACAACTTGGTCCGTACAGACGCTGCATCCTTTCCCGGCTGTGGATGTAGAAAGACAGTGCCCTGGGGCCGGCAAGATAGCTCACTGGTCTAAAGGGCCTGAGTGGGCAGCCTTAGGCAGCGCGGGGCCAGGGTTCAATCCCTGGTGCCACACGCTGCCCAGCCCGCAGGGTGGGCTGAGCCGGCCACGGGGGGAGCAGGTGGGGGTGGGGGCAGAAAGACCCAGCCTGGTCGGTTAGATTAGCAACTGACTGTGCCTGGCTGCGACGCTGCAGCCGCGGGCTCCCGGCGTAAGTAACCCAAGAAGAACACCCGCAGGGAGCCCTGGATTCTGCTAAGCCACACCGAGCTGGCTAAGGCACAGCCCTGGCTAGCCGAGGACTGACACAGCAGGGATCCCAGCCCACTCCTTCTTTCTGTGTCCCACTTAACGCAGCCCTGCTCTGACCATGAAGAGTAAACTCAGGGACGGAGTCCAGCTCGGTGGCCGCCGGGCACGGACAGGGCCGGCCTGGTCTCCTTTTCCGTTGTTGAATTCGTTCTTTTTAACTACACACTTTTAAATTCCAGAGCTGTCACTTCAAGTTTTACCCATAACCACATAGTTAACCTTGAACACACACACACACACACACACACACACACACACACACATTCCATTTGTTCATCTATTCAGAATTTATGACCAGAGCATATGGTATATTACTTCCTTTATGGAATAAATATGATGGCAGGAGAAAGCTAAACTTAACCTGTATGGATGCTTGCCTAATAAAGGAGGAGGGGGCCGGGGATGGAGCTCAGCGGCCTGAGTGTGTGCCTGGCAAGCACAAGTCCCCAAGTTCAATCCCCGCCACTGTCAAAAAATAAAAATAGAATAAGTAAAGGAGGAAACACTGGTTACTACCTGGAGAAGCTCAGTCTTGGTTGGCACAAAATGTGGAAACACAGACAAGGAAACAGGGTGGGTGATGGAGCT
>PVKN010017556.1:0-17278 GCA_004027915.1 Capromys pilorides
ACATAAGTGTCCTAGTCATACAATACTGTCAGTTGTCATGATGTTATTACTGTATCACTTATTTATCATTCCCATGGCCTCTAGGCATTGTCTTGTGCTGTTAAGAAACTGAGCCAGCCTTTTAGATCTACATGAATAAACAAATCATGTTTTACCAATAAAATCTCAGCTTTTTGCTAAAATAATCTACAATTATTTATTATAAGACCTTATTGTCTTCAAGACTGAGTTTAAGATCTGTTTATCTTAGACAAATGTTTGTCAGCAGCAGAAGTCAATATATATGCATCATAGCTCCTTTAAAACCTTTTCTTTACAAGAAATGCTCAAGGTGAGCAAACGTGTTTCTTAATATCCATCAAGATGGTGCCAAGTGTCTCACATTTCTAATGAACTTTCAGTCCAGATTTTCACTTCTATTGAATGTTAACATTCTGCTTTTTTGGTATATTTTGTAGTTATATCATTTCCTGCTATTTTAGTTACAATTATTCATAAAAATAAAGTATTTCGCATAGCACTATCTTCTTTTTATTTTTTATTTTTAAATGTTTTAATGATTTAGACAACAGGCCTGAATAGCTTGTAGAAGAATCACTTGTTTTGAGCTCCTGAAACTTGAAATTTCCGTGACTCATGACCTTGTGCTTGAGTGCAGGGCTATCAAAGATGGCCTTGTAGGTAATAGTTTCAAAATGTTTTGTAAATATGAGGCAGTCGTGGTTCTCTTTTACAAAAGACTTGCTCTTTGAGTTCCCTGTTGATAAGCACAAGTCACTATAGCAGAGGCGTGACTATGGCCTTCCAGTAGATTTACTATCGTGTCTGCAATAATTTCTGGTTAGAACCAAGACCACTGTCTAAAGTTTTATTAATTTATTATTTTGATGACAACCACAAGATCCTGCAACAGACTGCTGTGTAGCTAGGTTTCATAGTTTACATATTTATCTTTCATGGACTTATATTCTGTATAATACAGCAAATATTCCCAGATTTAAAAAAAAAAAAAAAAAAAAAAGAACCTTACTCATGCTTGGCAGACAATGTACCAGTGAACTCCACTTGCCACGTGTTATATATTTTTGTTTTTATTTTGATATAGAGCCTCACTGAATTACCAGGCTGGCTTTAAACTCCCAACCCTCCCATCTCGGCCCCCTGCATCACTGGGATTGCAGGCACGTGCTCATGTCTGACCTATGCTTGGTCCTAACTGGCTGGTTCTCTTGGTTTCCAGCCCTTTAGAATTTCCCCTCATCACCATGATTTGCTGCCCCTCAACTTGGCAGGCCTTTCCCGTCCTTAGTCCCTGCCAGGGCTCCTCTCCCTCAGCACCTCATCGTGGCCTTGTTTCACTCCAGAGGCTCTATCCTGTCAGCCCTAGCTTCACTGTCTGCCTTTCCAGCTGTGGGTCCATAGTTGCATGGGTGTCCCCATTCCCTTCCCACTCAGCCTGGCCAAAGAAAGAAAGAAGAGGGAGTTAGAGGCAGAGGCAGAGTCAGAGACTGAGACAGGATTTCCCCAAGCCAGGCTACACCAGGCTCCTCTTTACTCAGAATTCTCCAGCTACACACACTGTGGGAAGTGTAGCATCCTCGTATCTTAAAGCTGAGTGTGTGCTCACACTCTGACCCAGCAAAAACCAATAGAGACACATGCCCAGGTGCATCCAAAAATACGGACTAGAGTGTGCAAAGCCCTGTCCCTCAGCACAACCCCAAAGGCCATGCAATGCAGAGTGAACCACCAGGCTAAGGTGGAGTCACACATAAGGCACAGTCACTACTGCTCTCATAGTGGCATTGAGGAATCTCAGAGACATACAACAAAGCAACCAAAAAAACATGGAAGTGTTCCCACATTTACTTTGACTGGTACGAAGTTCAGTGGACAGCCACGCCACAGGTACGGTGCAAGAAGACAGGATCATGTTTAACCTGAGGAATGTAAGTTAAACAACAGGGCCTTGTGGGAAGCTTCTAGGGCTGGACATGTCCCATATTTTTATGTGGATGATGGTTACATAGGTGCATTCCCTGTGGAAATTCACAATGCATAATTATAGAAACTTTTCTGTATGTGTGTCCTATGCCAATAAACAGTTCAGATAAGCAATTGACTGAAAATTGTCTATGGGTTCTTGATTACACTGAAGAGAAAACCCACAAACTCCCCTCTGGACTGGAGCACACAGGTCCTTCCTGCCCTGGCTCCTGCCTTGCTGCACAAGCTCTTCCTGGCCCTCACAGGGTATTTGTAGGTCATTCCTTACAAGCCAGATGCCATCTCCAGCTCCCAGGCTTTTGTATGGCTGTTTCGTCTGTCTGGAATATCCTTGCCAGGCTATTCTGTCTGGCCACCCCCAGGGTTCCTTCTGGACTTTCTCAGCTGCCCACGGAATTAGGTGTTCATCCCAGCTGTCTTTGTAGTGCTCTCTTCATACTTCTGCTCAGAATTTGCTCTCTTGCCATGTCTGGCTGTTGCCCACCAGTCCTCCACCATGGCTGGAAATCTCACTGCAAAGAAATATGTTCTTATATCCTAGGAGCCTGAGGTGGGATAGGCATCAATGAAACATGAAAATTCAACCATGTGTGGTCCCATGATTGGTGCATCATTTCACTGAAAAGAGGAAGACATTGTAAAGGGAGTACACCCTTTGGCTCCACCTCTGCTTCTATAGATGTCAATTAATGTAGTATTTTAATGTTTAAGGTCAAGATGTCTCTGCAAAACTGAGATAGAGTGGTTGCCATGGTCTTTCTTATTATAAAGAAACCAAATCATAAGCTAATTCATGCTAAAGCAGAAAGAGCTATGGTGCATCTCTTGGAAGGTAAAATATTGAAAAGCCAGCATGTGTGTAGTGGGATGGAACACAGAAGCTGCTGCATATCCACAAGGGTTGGTTTCAGGACCTCTACAGATATCAAAGTCTCTGGACTCTCTGGCATCTTATGTACTGTTTGTACATACATAAGGTGTGCACATTGTCCTTCCACATACTCTTATTTCTAGATAACATAGCATCTAATATTATGCACATAGTTGTTATCGTATGTTTTTAAAGAAATAATGACAAGGAAAAGTCTACATGTTCAATGCAATTTTTTTACAATATTTTTGATCCATGTTTGACTGGAATTGCAGTTCTAGATTCCTTGGCTTATGGCAGTGAGCGGTCTTGAAAGGAGGAGGCTGGCACCAGCATCACACAGATAAAGGTCCTGTGGCCTTTTCTCCTCTGCATGGACTCAGGGGTCTGGGAGGGTGCTGTATACAAGGCGGGCAGCTCTTCAGCACTGTGGCTCCTGAGAGGGTGCCTTCCTCCCTATGAGGGCTGCTGCTCAGATGTCTGGGTGCATCTCAACATCACCACGCAACAGATGAGCAGTGGGTGCCCTGCTAGGAAAAGCACCCTAGAAAGAATTACATTCCATGTTCAATGACAGAAGAAGCAATGTGTGGGAAATGATGTTGGGATTCCTCAGTGTGGTTTCCCTGGCCAGGAGAGTGAAGGTCCCTGGAGGAAGGGATGGTGGGCTGGGGTCTGGAAGAAGGCAGACACCAGAAGCCACCTGAGCCCTGAACTCCAGGCTGCCTGGGAATGAAACTGGGAAAAGAAGACCCTAACTGCTGTAATGCCCCAGGATGGGCTACCTGGTTAGCTAAGAGATGGCAAGGCTGGCTCAGAGGATTTCTACTTTTCCCAGCTCATGGGGACCACAGCTACCCTTTGAAAGGGCTGTGAAGGAGGCCTGGTGAAAAATCATCTGGGTGGGACAGCAGTGTGGGCAGGAGAGGGAAATATAGTTAGAGCATAATTAGTGAGTTTTGTGGGCTCAAAAGAAGTCACAACCAGACCCCTGAGTCCATGCAGAGGAGAATGGCCACGGGACCCTTATCTGTGTGATGCTGGTGCCAGCCTCCTCCTTTCAAGACTGCTCACTGCCATAAGCCAAGTAGGCACAGGTGCTGGGCAAAGAACTGTGCACCCTGTGGGAGCCAACATTGAGGTAGGGGGCCAAGTTCTCAGGAGACCATAGTGGCCTAGGAGAGCCCCTTTGGCTACCACAGTGCAGGGGCCAGGCTCCTGTGCACTGCTACCACGTGACAGGGCTAAGTGAAAGTGGCAGGAGTTTCTGGGACCCAGGTGCTGGCCGCTAGCTGGGAAAGGCAGAAGCCCCTTTCCCATGTGTGAGGGACAGTTCAGGATGTTTTTCCAAAAGATTAGATTGAAGATCTGAGCAAGTTTTAACATATAAAAATAAAAGATTATGACCCTAAGGGATAAGTTTAGCACATTTAACTATATATCAATTAGGAACTTGGTTAAATAAAAATAAGGTTGGGCCAGTGAGGTAGTCCAGTGGACTGAGTGCCTGCTTAGGCAAGTGCAGGGGCCAGAGTTTGATCCCTGGCACCACATGCCACACTGTCGTCATCCCCCCACCCCCATCGTATGTTGAGCCAGTCACTGAGATGGGGTATGGTGGTGCACACCTGTAATCCCAGTGCTGAGGAGGCTGAAAACAGGAGGATCACTATGAGTGCAAGCTGCACCAAATAAAAAGGTCAAAACACCAATGATTTCAGGAGGCTGAGGGAGAAGGATCACCGCAAGTTAGAGGTCAGCCTGTACCACATAGTGCTTAAGGCCAGCCTGAACTACATAGGAAGACCCTGTCTCAAGAAAAAAAAAACACACACACACACATTGCAATAAGAGATTGTGTCTAGAAAATGGAAAGAACTCCTTTAAACCAACAAGAAGAGACACACAGGGCCAGGGAGATGGCTCAGCGGTCTAAGCACCTGCCTGGCAAGCACAAAGACACAGCACTATGTACCATGCTGGCCCCAAAACAAGGCATGGTGGCTCATACCTATTATCCCAGTGCTGGGGAGGCTGAGACAGTAGGATCACTATGAGTCTGTGCTGTGACAAGACCCTGTACCAAATAAATATATTATTAAAAAAATTAAAAAAGAGAGACAGATGACCAACAGAAAAGTAGGCAAAAGGTTTAACTAGGAAAGCCACAAAGGAAAGGATTTGTGTAGGCAAAAATACCCTCCTTTTTGGTCGTCAGGGAAATGAAAGCCTACAATGGATACTGTTTAGGAAATTCATTTCCCTATGAGACTGATACATCTCAAAACTATTGAAGATAACTGGATCAGTTTGTTTTTCATCACTATAGTGAAATTTGGGAGGCTGAGTACTTCTGAAAGGAAGTTTACTTTGCCTACAGATCTGAAGTTCAGCAATGTGGTACCAGCACAAGCTTGGCTCCTAGTGGACTGCATCACCCTGGCAGGAGTGTGTGCAGGGCAAGTAATCAAATCCTCAGGCCAGAAGCCAGGGGGTGAAGATGCTGAGCTCACTCTTTTAACCACACTTTCCTGGAAATACCCTAATGCAGCCACCATCACTCCCAGCAAAGGGAGCCTTCAGTAGCCTCAGGACGTCATGTGGGGTCCCACCTCCCAACACTGCCTCACTGGGGACCCAGCTTTCAATACATGAACCCTTGGGCACAGAGCACACCAAAACCATAGTAATATCCATGAGGGCCAGGCTGCATCAGAATTTAAACAATGTACACTGCATTTGGCCTGGCAATTCACCTATTAGTGACTGCCCCACAGAAATGCACACATCTGTGTACAAGGAAAAAGGTACAAAGATGTTTATTGCAACATTGTTCATTATACTGAAAGTTGGGAAGAAAATGCTCAACAATATGGTGGCTAGACAGCCGGGTCCATCACTGATGCTATGGAATTCTATGTAGCATGGGGATGGTGCAGCCTGTCCACTTGAACTTGAATTGTGCTCTGAGAAAGGCAGGCCTGAACACTTGCTTCCCTGTGCCGGCCTTCATTCCAGGTGTCCTGAAGATTGAATTGAGGGCTGGTAAACAGGCCCAGAGGGTAAAGGACCACAGTAGCAGAGCCAGGAGCTGCAGGAAGAACAAGGCTGAGGTGGTTCTGGGCACTCCCAGAGCCTGGATAGCCAGATTGGACAAGATCACCACTATAGCCTCAGCTAAGAAAAGGCCCCAGGATCACCAGTGTCAGCCCACACACTGCAGGCAGAGGGTCACCCGAGAGAGGCCCATAGCACCTCAACTCTATCTGCTGCTTTGGGGGTGATCCTCTCCCTATCTGGTTGTTTCCATGAAGCTTTCAGACCTTGTGCCATCTGCACACCCAAGACCCCATACAGGTGCAGGTGAGAACACCTGAGGCATGAAGGGTTTTTATGCAAGACACATCTGTGGGGCACCTGGGCTCTTTACAGGAGCAGGTCAGACCAAGCTTTCAGCAGAAGTAGAAGGCATGGTGTAATTTATTCCTGCTAAGGAAGGGAGTGAAAAGGGAAAAGTCTGGGAGGAAAGTCAGATTAGTAACAAGATAATGACCATTTCCATGTGCACTGGAGACCACAATGAGCTGAGTTTGCGAGCTGAGTGCAAGGCACTTGCTATGCAGTTTCCTTTGCCTGGCATCACTTCTCTCCCCTCTCCTCCCGTTTGCTTCCTGCTTATCTTTCATATCTCCCAGAGTGAGCTGGCCTTGAACCCTGAAACCTTGAACCCCTGAGTTTCCCTTTATCATAGGGTTTAGCACCCTGCACTGTGACGCCCACCTCCCATATGACACTGCGAGCAGAGACCACTTACATCCCCTTAGTGCTTCCTACAGTACCTGGCAGGTGCTATTAATTAATGTTGAACTCATAAGTACATATATAAATGGACCTGAGACTTGGAAACAGTGAGGCCTTGGGCCACTCCCTGTTCCTCCCCAGGTCTCTATTTTCCACATCTGTAAAAGAGTAGGGTGGGGAAGCCAGTCTTCTTTTACCACCTCAGCCAGCCCAGTTCTTGTCCTGCAGAGCCCATGACTACCTGACTCTCCATACTTTTTCCTCACAGGGAAATCTGCAGCTTCCTCTGCTAGACGCGTTCCTGTCTGGCTTCCTCCCCACGCCCTCATTCTAGAGTCCTGACAGCTTCCACGTGGGATTGGGTGGGTCGCTGCTCCCAAGGCCAGCAGTGGGCAGGCCGCCCAGTGGGTGGAGGAGCTGCCCAAGGCCCCTCCCTGGCCCCAGGGAGCAGGCTGCACACTTCTCTCAGGTTCTCTTTCTCTGTATGTCCTTCTGCCCCTCTGCTTATGTGTCCCTCTTGCTTTTTGTGTGTCTCCATCTCTTGGTCTCTGTGCCTCTGGCTGCTGTCTCTGTACTCTGTGTCTTACTTGCCCTCTGTATCTGCATTTCTCTTACTATCCCTCTCTCCTTTCTTCGTTTTCTCTCTTCTTGACTACAGTCCAACTGGCTGGAAGCCTCTTCCCTTCCAAGGCCTGACCTACCCCAGCCTGGCTGCTGGCTGGGCTCAGTCTCTCTAGGCTCTATCGTGGCCTTCATGGAGGCCTTTCAGCCCTGACGAGCCTGGATTCCCTCCCTGCCCAGCCTTTGCTGGGCCCACTACAAACCAGCATATCCTTGCTGACGGGGAGGGGACAGGGACCATGACCCATAGCCAAGGTCATCTGGGTTTTTTCAGGCCTGGAGATGCCCTACACCCACCCACAGAGTGGCCTAGCTCCCTTTCTGGCCCTGACAGTTCCAGTGCCTAAACCAGGGACCAATCCCCAAAACAAGGCTACAATCCTGGGCTTTCCCACAGGGGCTGCTTTTCTCAGCTACACCCCTCCCCTAACATCCAGCCCGCTAGAGGATGGGCTATGAATTTCTCTCAGCTGCTTCAAAAAAGAGGAATTAGATCCCAGGACCAGAAGGGTGTGAGAGAACCCAAATGTGAGATGATCAGGTGGAGAAAGTGAGAACGGAATGTGAAACTGGAGGCGGGAATCAGTTGCAGGATTCAGCTCTGTGGGATCCTGAGCTCTGCCTCACCACAGGCTTGCCTTGGGCACTCTGCTTCTCCTTTCTGAGCCTCTGCTTTCTTTCTGTAAAACAGAATGGCAGATTCCCACTCTGTGCATTGCTAGGAGGATTACATGCTAAGATATGGATCAAATGCCTGGCATTCAAGCTTGTGGTGTTACTTGGAATGGGATTTGTATACCTGGCCAAGGAATAAGCTAAGAGTCAGGAGATCTGTGTTCAAATCCTCTCTGTGGCTAGCTCAGGGAAAGACACTCAAAAAGGGGACTGTAGAGCAAAGAAATGAGGGGACGAGAGGGTACACGACTCTCAATCGTTATTGAGCTGTGACCTTGTGTATCTCATAGATTCTTAGCAGAATGGAGCTGGAACATATACTTTGCAAGGTTGCTAGGAGGATTAAATTAAATAATGAACATTCAAGTGCACAACCACTACTGAATGTCAACCCTTATATGAACTATAATGATCGTAGTGTAAACATCAAAATAAAAAATTCTTGACATAAGACTAAATCCTTATGCAGAATGGATTGGGACACATGCTGCAGTTTGCCCAAACTGCTAAGGAACACGAGAAAAGGGCCTGGCCTACTTTACAGAGGCACCCAGACCCATTGCAGACTGAGAAAAGGTGCCTGAGGATTATTTTTGCAGGCTTTTAACAAGAGGCTAGGGTGGGTGCTAGGGAGCCCAAGACTTAAAACCAGGGAAGCCATGGTTGGCAGCAGGCATGGGGAGGCCAAGGCAGGAGACTCAGTTCTGCCAGTGAAGGTGAAGGCCCAGGGTGAAGCTGTTTCTGTGACTGCAGGAGAGCCTTGGTGCCCCTCATCACAGGCTGGGTGCCACTCTTGTGCCTGATGTGAGCCTGAGTCAAGATAGCACAACAGACAGACTAGCTCTTTTCTTATTCCAACTGTCCTTGAACACTCACCACAGGCCACCACTCTGTGCCCAAGTTCCAGCTGATCCTGCCACTTGGTACCTGCAGTCCAGCCTTCTCTATCTGTTAATATCCTGCCCATCCTCAACTCTGCTGCAACCTGTAAGGTTTTTCCCTAGGTCAGAATGATTCATCCTTAACTTATCCTTGAATCGATGGCCTCAGTCTCCTCACTTGCAAGTAATGCTGTTTAGATCTACTAGTGGGCCTAAGAGCACTTAGTGAGAAAACACGTGCAGCCATGATACATTCTCTCCTTGTGGTGACACTTTCTTTCTCCAATAAATATGTGTCTTGCTGTCTGCTTATATTAGTTAGAATGCATTCACTGTCAGAATGCAAAGCGCTAAAGCCTGGGTTATTTCCATCTCCAGCACTTAGCAAAGGACTTAGTCTATCATGACACCAGCAGAGACTGTAGCATTGGCGCCAACCTTGGGCCTCATCGCTATGGGGAGCACTTTTTATTCTTTATCCAGTCACTCAGTAAAAATTTTGTGATCATATTTTATACATGGTGGTTTGGTGACATCAGTAAACAAAAGCCACAAATCTTGTCCTTGCTGAGCTTGCCTTCTAATAAGGGGAGCAGAAGACACATGGCAAGTAGTATGAATGTTAGAAAGTGACAAGTACTATGGATAAAAATAGAGCAGGGCTTGGAAAGTGTGGGGGAAAGGGTGGGCTATAATTTTAAATAGAGTGGTTCATGCAGACCTCCTTGGAAGAGGGCATTTGAGCCAGGGCTCAAAGAAGGTAAGGGAATTCACCAGACCGAGGTCTGCAGGACCTTGAGGGAAGTCCAGGCAAAAACCGGTTGTGGAGCTTGCCTGGTTTGTTGGGCGGGGCCAGGAACAAGATAAGGAGGTAGGAAGTCAGTGTGTTTGTTATTGGGCCAGCTCTGCTCTGGAGCCACACACAGCAGAACTTTGGCTTTTACCTGAATCGCCTAGGAGCCATGGCTAATTCGAGTAAAGAAGTGGCATGTTTTGCCATAGAGTGGGAAGGGATCTCTCCTCCTGACTGTGCTGTGGATTCCAGTCCTGGCTCCTTCTCTTCCTAACAGCATCGCTGAGTGAGTTGTTTCACCCCTCACCTTCACTCTCCTCTGTAAAAGAGTAGATTACCATGTGTTTAAGAGAACCTTGGCAGAAATCCCTGTCTGCATTCAGGCCTAAGAATAGCAGTCTCTCCAAGCAGCTGGGCTGTGATCCTCGCACTTGCTGGCTGCCCAGGACCAGGGACAAAGAGTGCATTGACTACAGAGAGTGCTCCGGAGAGTGCTCTGGTCGGCAGGCAGCTACGGTTTCTTTCCTGCATTTATTGCTTTCACACCTTCTTAAAGAATTTATTTTTAGTGTTATTTCCTTTAAATCATTCCTTCAGAATATAATTTTTCCTTCAATTACAAAAATAATACCTGTTAATGTGCAATATTTGGAGAAACATACGTAAAAAGGATCATGAATGAGAATAAATATGATTCAACAGTAAACATTTCAAATCTACTGTCATAGTATTTCTTTTCAGTCACATCTGTGTGCGTAGCCAGAGGAAAACAGAGCTACTAAACACTGTTTTCCTCTAATCCCATGACCTCGCCCAGGCTGCTGAGGAGTGACTTCATGCCACAGAAGAGCACAATGCAGGAGGCACCTGTGTAGTCACCTTCCTGCCTACTTGACAAACAGACCAAATAAAACAGCTTCGAGGAGAAGAGGCTTCTTTTGGCCTGAGTTTCAGAGATGTCTGTTCATGGCTGCTGGATCCAAGGCAAAGCATCAGAGAGGAGAGCCCAGCTCTCATCCCAGCAACCAAGTAGCAGAGAAAGGGAAAAGAACATACAGGGATGTGGTAGGGACCCAAGGCCACATCAGTGATTCAGTTCCCTTGAGGCCCAGCCTCTGAGCGCTGCTGTTCTGGGAATTAAACTCTCCATCCCTGAGACTTTAGAAGTACGTCATACATAAACCACATCACACTTATGAAAGCAACACATACATAAGCCACATCATACTTACTTGATTTTTGAGGTGTGGGAGTAAGCAACTCATTTGGGACAATTGAGGAAGAGCCAAGTTACCCAGATTCTGGTCTGGAGGATAAATATTCTGACTGAGAACAGAGAGAGAGAGAGAGAGAGAGAGAGAGAGAGAGAGAGAGAGAGAGACAGAGAGACAGAGACAGAGACAGAGACAGAGACAGACAGAGAGAGACAAAGACACAAAGAGAGAGAGAGACAGAGACAGAGACAGAGAGACAGAGAGAGAGAGACAGAGAGAGACAGAGACACAGACGGACAGACAGACAGACAGACAGACAGACAGACAAAGAGTGCTGTGGGGAAGGTGAGGAACTTCAGGCACAAACAAGCAGCCCTACACCACCCACCTGCCCCGGCCTTGTTCTGGGAAGCAAATTCGTGGAGACCAGTAGCAAGAGGCAGAGGCATGTAGTGAGGGCCCGTGAGCAGAGTACAGCTGTGGCCTCTCCATGGGCAGAGCCTGGGGTAGGGAGCAGAGCACTGGAGAGCCTGCCGCCTCCTCCCACAGTCCCCAGGTAGAGGGTAAAGAGACTTTGGAGCATTCTCAAGGCCCTGGAGAGAAACCAGATGCCAAGGGGTTCCAAAGCCCTTAGAGTGTGAGAATCGACAGAGCAGCCACAGCTTACCTGAGGTGAGGTTGTACTGGTTTCTGGAGGCTGCTGTAACAAACCACCATAAACTGGATGGGTTAAATGATAAAAAGGTATGCCTTCACCTTTCTAGGCCCCAGAAATCTGAAATCAGTTCTACAAGCTGGCATTCACAGGTCAGTAGCTTCATTACTTCTGGAGACCCTGGGATAAACTCTTCTCCTTTCCTCTTACAGTAGCCAGTGGCATTGTCTCTGAGTTGGTGGCTGTATCTCTCTCTGTTCCCCCCGCACATGGCCACCCCTGGCTGTTTGTGTTACCTCCCTCTATCTCTCACCAGGACACCCAAGATTTCTCCCAGAATCCACCTGGAAAATCCAGAGTGAGCTCCTCCTCTCAGGATCTTTGTATTGATTGCATCTTTTACCATCTAAAATAACATTCTCACATTCTGGGGGTTAATAAATATATCTGGAGGAAAAGGAACATTTTTTTTTGTTCCTAGCACAGGAACCTTGCAGTAGACAAGAGTGCTATCTGGAACAGACAGGTCACACTATCAGGAACAACCAGAACCAGGCAATGACCTGTGAGGACCGACTGGCTCACACAGGTTTCAGTGGACACCACTGGCAACAGGTGATACGAAAGGACCTACCCATGGAACAGGGAAAAAGAAATGAGGGTGAGGACTCAAGAATGACTAAGATTAAGTTTTCACTTCTCAGAATAGTGATTCACCGAAGAAATGAGGTTTAGTTAGAAAAATGAAATTCCTAATATTTTTTAAAAGTGGAATCCATTACATGTGTCCATATACTTCCAAGATTAATTCTCATCTGTAAGTACTGTTTCGTAAGCTAATATTCTTGACTTCATAAAACCGTATTTCCATGTTATTGTCTTTATGACTGCCTTTGACAGTCCGTCAATCTAACATACATTCCTGCATACATACCAGCCTATATTTTTATGAAATCTTATAAGCCACCTTAAATTCTTTTGTTTTTTCTTTTCTGACATGATTTGAAATCAGTAAATTTGTGAATATCCTATAAAATTATTATGAGATTAAACTATAATTCTGTCTATATGACATTTGAAAGTAAATTTTCATATTTGGATTTTAAATGTATTAAAATCTGAAGTTACACAGTGTTGTATTTGCTTCTCCGTCATATCCTGCCATAGTAAGCATGCTGCAAAGTCCAGAAACCTGGATGTCACCCTTGCCCCCTTCCACTTCGTCTCACCTGCTGTATCTAATCCTCTGCCAGGTCCTGCCCATTCTGTTTTCAAAATGTCTCTGAGGACATCCAGTGCTCTCTGCACTCCTGACCCTCTCCTGCTCCAGGCCTATGACATCTCTTTGCACTGTTACATCAGATCATGACTGTCTACTTTTGAGTCATCCCTCCCCAAAGCAGGGACTGTGCCATGTAGTTTATTGAGAAGGGTGGAAGAGCCCACTGGAGCAAATCAGCAGTGGAGAAAGTGGAAAAAGAGTAAAGTGCATGGGGAAAATGAGCTGAGTGTCTGGGGACCCCAAGGTATCTGCAAGGTTGATGGCACCTAGAAAGCCCTTATCTTCCTGGGCAGAGAAGTAGAGGCTTGTGATAGTAAGTGGTCAGTGGCAATGACTCTTTCCTGCAGCTAAAGTGCTCTTCAGGGAGGTGGAAATACATCACAGTAGCTGCAACTCTGGTCCTGCCTCAGTTTCTCTGTTCTGTCTGTGTCCTGCAGCCAGAGGCATGTTTCTGAGACTTGGGGTCACAGGATCGATTGCATGCATTGGGGGAACAGAGAGTGGACAGTAAGAAGTGGACTCACTGAGTACCTGAGCCTGGTCTGTGTGCTGCCTCATGTCTGAGTTCACTCCCAAACTGGGTCCAGCTAGTTTAGAACAGGCCAGAGGTGTGTGAGCAAACCTCGAAACACCATTACTTGATTCAGACTAAACAGGAAAGCTAGAGCTTCAGATGAGAGGCAGAGATGGCCCAGGAGGACCAGAGAAGCCACCAAGGAATCCACACCAGCATGGGCACATGTACACACATTACTGAGTTTACCTTGTACATTTTCACCAAGGTATGTAAGGTATAAAAAGGTCATAAAGTCAGCATGGGTGCCAGTTAATGTTCTCATGTCTGCAGATTTCTTTTCTACAAATTTTAATAGAAAAAGAAGTCTCCTGTTGAAATACTGGCAGCATTGGAAACTCAATGAATGAATGAGATTCTCGTATGTATCATGAGATCTGCTGAGAAAGCCCCGTCTGGATGACAGTGACTTTCCCAACTGTGCCATGACGGGACTCACTCATGGAACTTTCAAAGATTCCATCCCTAGCCTGGTTGGCAGCAGGCTGTGTGGACTCCTGCTGGAGCAGACCTCTCTAAGTGCTCTCAAAGGAGCAAGTTTCATTATGTGTTGATTAAATAGTGAATTCAGTAGTCATTTCCTGGCACCTGCTCTGTGCTACGCCTTGAGCTGGAAGCTTGGATGCAGAGACATTTTCAACATGATTTCTGCCAGTTGAGAACCCAGGCGTGGCAGAGTTCTGTGCTCTACTGGAGAGAAGCATGGAGACCCCTCTGCAACTCAACATTTTAAGGGAGATTTTCTAAGGGAGGTGACCATGAGCTGGATCTTGACAAATGAGAAGTTTGCTTTATTGGCCCAGTGGTGGGTAGATGGGAGTTATTCCTTCATGTCTATTCATGAAGAACCGGCTACACATTCAGACTCCCAATTAGGAAGTAGATGCATGAAAATTATGTACACAGGAAGGTGCTTGAAGATCAGGAAGCTAAAACTTTGTACAGAGACAAAGCTATGTACCCTGTACCATGCAGCACACTGGGGCAGAGCAAGAATTGACTCTCCAAACCCAAACTTTCCCCCACATTTATTGGAGATGAACCTTGAGGATAGCACAAGACAGCAGGTAGGGACACAGCTTCCCAAGGCTGAGTGGACACACATAAGTCTGATCTAGGCTCCCCTCCTTGACTCTTTGTCCCAAGTGCATGCTGGATGTGGCTTTTGCTGTTGGGTTCTGTGCCTTTTCCCACTTCTGCTTGGGGCTGTGCCCAGGAAGGGCCAGGGCAAGGTTCCAGGCCAGGTGGGTATGGTGGAAGGTCTTGCTGAGCCAGGTGGAGGAGGCCAGGTCTACACAGGATTTGGCATATCAGATGTGGTAAACACAGGGTCTGAGCCAGAAAGCAGCTCTGTGTCACATGCACAGTGCAGGTGTGGTGAGGAAAATGCAAAGCCAGAAGCAGGGCATGGAGGCTGAAGTGTGTGGCATGGTGTTGGCCACCCCAGTGCCCCAGGCAGTTACAGCACCAGCCCAGGTTCAAAGTCAGAGGTTGTAAACTCGCTCTTGATAGGGAATAGCAAGACTGTAGAAGTTCTTGTCAAGTTTATTGCAGTTTCCATATGAGTTTGCATCTTAATGTCTTAAGTTTTTCTTTTAGTTTATAAAGAAATGTACCTATATTTTCTCTTTAAATTAGCTAAAAAGTTAGCTCTCTGAGTTAAGACCTTAATCAGCCTAAAACTGATTGCTGTGTTCTGTGTAAGGTGCAGATCACCAGCTTTTTTTTTTTTTTTTCCATAAAGACAAGCAGGATTGTCAACCCCACTCAGTGAATAGTTCTTTCTTCATCTGCAATACTGAGGATATTTACCAAGTTTGCCTATGTGTGGGGGTTGATTTCTGGGGTTTCTAGTGTGTCCCTTTGTTATTTACCACTTACCTCAACACTACACTTCCTTAATTTCTATGGGTTATGACAGTCTCAATAGCTTGGAGGAGGACTGGCCACATAGCTCAGCAGATTAAAGCGCCTACAAACAGGTGCAGGGGCTGGGGGTTCAATCCCCTCAGGCCTGCCATGCCAGCCCCACCCCCTTGGGGGATGCATTGAGATGGCAATTGATACTGGACATGTTAGTGCACACCTGTAGTCCCAGCTCTTGGGAGGCTGTAAACAGGTGGATCAATATGAGTCCAATCTAATAGAGGCCCCGAACACCCTGTAGACCCTTTGCTTACCTAATTTAAAATAATAAAAATAAAAATAGCTTGGAGAGCGGGTTGCCTAGCCTTGTTTTGATATCTTGGTCTTTTGTTGATCTTTTTTTTTTTTTAAACATATCTAGTACAGGATCTACAGGGCCTTACTACACAGATCGGACTCATAGTAATCCTCCCGTTTTCAGCTTCCGAAGCTCTAGAATTACAGGCACGTGCCACCACGCCCAGTCTCAATTGCTGTCTCAGCAAACCCCGGAAGGCGGGGCCAGCACCACATACCAGGGATTGAACCCCGGTTCCTGCATCTGCCTAACTAAGCACTTTAATCTGCTGAGCTATGTGGCTGGCCCTTGATCTTTTTTTTGTTTTTTGAAGACTCTATAGAACTGATTTACAAAATTCCCCAAAAATTTTGATTGGAAAGACATGGAATCTGTTTTTTGTGTGTGACCAGCTTATTTTTTAAAATTTTATTTTAAAGAGTAAAAATAGCAGAAACAAAGATAGAAAAACAGTAAAAAGCAAGAGTGCATATAGTACAGAATTTCAGAACAAGAACAAAAATTTAACAGTGGTTGTATTACATAGTTTCATCATCAAATCTGTTTAGATTAATAGATATAGGTATGTAAGATTGGTCAAATAATTAAACATTAACATTTTCAAGAAATCTTACTTTTTTTAACTCTTCCAAATGCATGTTGTATTTAAGTCACACTTCTAAAAAAAGAATTTATAGGGGTTGAGGATGCAGAAAACACAAGGTCCTTAGTTTGATTCCTGGTACTGCCAAAAATTAATTAATTAATTAATTAATCCTATTTTGACTTCTTATACTAGGGAGACTATATGATATTTGCATATGTAGGTCCGGTTTATTTCATTTACAAGTATATGTTCAAGATACAACCACTTATATATGAACTTTTCTAGTTTATCATTCTTTACAGTTGAGTAATATTCCATCGTATAAAAATACAACATTTTTTTCACCCATTTTTCAGATGATGGGCATTTTGGTTGTTTCCAAGATTTAGCTATTACAAACTGTGCTGCTATGAACAGAGGTGCACAGATAACACTATGATATAATGTTTTCAGTTCTTCTGGGAAAATTCCCAGTAGGGGGATAGCTGGATTGAGTGGGATTTCCAATTCTAGTTTTTTAAGGAGTCTGCACACTGCTTTTCATAATGGTTGCACCAGTCTGCATTCCCACCAGCAGTGGAGAAGTGTTCCCCCTCCCCCCCAGCCTCTCCAACATTTGTTGTTGGTTGATTTCTTTATGGTAGCCAATCTTTCTGGGGTGAGATGGTATCTAAGTGTTTTCTTAATTTGCATTTCACAAATGGTTAGTGATGTGGTGCATTTCTCATGTATATATAGGCTTGTTGAATTTCTTTCTCTGAGAAGTGTGTGTTCATCTCAGATGCCCATTTCTGGATTGAGTCTTTGAATTTTGGGACCCTAGCGGTTTTTAGTTCTTTATAAATTCTAGATAAAAGTCCTTCATCTGAATACTTATTAGTTAAAATCTTTTCAAAATTTGTGGGTTGTCTTTTTACTCTGTTGGTAATTTCTTTTGATGTGCAAAAACTTCTAAGCCACAAGACATTCCAGTTGTTGATTCTTTCAAGTGTTGAACATGCATTTTGATTTTTGTCCATGAACTCTTTCTCTATCCTGAAGTCTTCAAGATTTTCTCCCACTTTTTCTTCCAGAAGATTTAATGTTTCTCTTTT
>PVKN010017558.1:0-17283 GCA_004027915.1 Capromys pilorides
AACTAAAGAAGTAAAAGTCCTTTCCAATGAAAACTACAGTACTTTGAAAAAAGAAGTCCAAGAGGATTTCAGAAAATGGAAAGATATTCCCTGCTCCTGGATAGGAAGAATCAACATTGTGAAGATGGCCATACTCCCTAAATTGTTATACAGATTTAATGCAATTCCTATCAAAACACTATCAACATACCTCACAGACCTGGAGAATTCATTCCTAAAATTTATTGGAACCAAAAAAAGACCTAGAATTGCAAAGACAATCCTGGGCAACAAAGATAAGGCAGGAGGCATTACAATTCCTGACCTAAAATTATACTACAAAGCTACAGTGAGAAAATCAGCATGGTATTGGTGGAAAAAATAAACCTGAGGATCAGTGGAATGGATTAGAAGGTGCAGAAGCAAATACAAACACACTCCACCAACTTGTCTTTGACAAAGGATCCAAAAACATTCACTGGAGGAAAGATAGCCTCTTTAACAAATGGTGCTGGAAAAACTGGCTCTCTACATGCCGAAAACTAAAAGTTGACCCAGATCTATCACTATGCACTAAACTAAAGTCAAAATGGATGAAAGATCTAAATATTAAAACAGAAACATTAAATCTCCTGGAAGAGAAAGTGGGAGAAAATCTTGAAAACATTGGGGTAGGCAAAGAGTTCAAGGACAAAATTCATGTTTGACACTTGAAAAAATTAACAACTGGGATTCTCCTGTGGCTAAACAGTTTTCTCATCTCAGAAGAAATTACCAACAGAGCAGAAAGACAAGCACAAATTTCAAAAAGATTTTAACTAATAATTATTCAGACAAGGGTCTTCTATCTAGAATTTATAAAGAACTAAAAACCATTAAGATCTCAATATTCAAAGACCCGATGCAGAAATGAGCATCTGAGATGAACACACACTTCTCAGAGAAAAAATTCAAGAAGTCTACAAATACATGAAGAAATGCTTCACATCTCTAGCTATTCATGAAAAGCAAGTTAAACCAACACTTAGATACCATCTCACTCCAGAAAGAATGGCTATCATAAAGAAATCAACCAGCAACAAATGTTGGAGAGGCTGTGGAGAAAAAGGAACACGTCTGCACTGCTGGTGGGAATTCAGACTGGTGCAGCCATTATGGAAAGCAGTGTGGAGGCTCCTTAAAAACTAGAGGTGGAAATCCCATTCAATCCAGCCACCCCCCTACTGGGAATTTTCCCAGAAGAATTGAAAACATCATACCATAGTGATATCTGTGCACCTATGTGTATAACAGCCCAATTTGTAATAGCCAAATCTTGGAAACAACCAAAACGCCCATCATTTGAAGAATGGTTGAAAAAGATGTGGTATTTTATAGAATAGAATATTACTCAGTTATGAAGAATGATAAACTAGAAGACTTCATATATAAATGGTTGTATCTTGAACATATACTCATAAGTGAAATAAGCCAGACCTACATATGTAAATATCATATTGTGTCCCTAATATAAGAACTCAAAGAAGAAACAAAAATGAAGAGGCATAGCACTGCTGAATGGAAATCAAAGACTTAAGGATTAAGCAACAAAGTGACTGAAAACAGAAAAGAGTGGAAACATAGCAGGAGCAAATCTATGCACTTGTATACACAGGATGAATTAGACAGTGGTTCTAAGAAACCTCAAAAGGTTTTTGACCCTGATGATAGCACTATGTAACACTAAAACTATGCTTGTAATGCTTGTCATTCTGGTCTTCTAGATGTGTGCTGCTTTAAACGTAATTTCAGTTACTGTCATACTCTCTCTCTCAAGTAAATGGTTCATTTATAAGAAAACAAAAAAGGGTATTAAATGAGAGTAAGAGACTAGGAAAAATGCCAAATGATAGACAGGCTAAAGTTTGGTACATGATTATATTTCTAAATATCTGTGTAAAAAATGTGTATCTGTTTTTATCACATTCCATAGAGATTTATTAGGATATCAGTGATTTATGGAAAATACCAATTCCAAGTTGTCTAAGATATTTGCTATTCAGTAAGTCAGTGATATTAAGCTCAAGCACCCATGATACTTAGTAATAGTATCAGTAAGATTTTATTTTGGAGGGCTAAGAATATAAGTTAACAGAACAAAACTTAGAGAAAAAGAAGGGCTACAAGGGTAGCCAACATTTTGGCCCTAGCCCTTCAAGGTCAGTGAGGACTCAGGACAGAATAGAACCTGTGCTGTAATATCCTATAACTCAATGGTTTTCCAAATTTTCTATTCAGGAGATTAAGGGACCATAGAGGAAAGGGATTCAAGGAGAGTCACCTAGAGAGAAAACATTCACTCAGACTTTCACAGAGAGCAAACTGGTCGAGCGTGACTTATCCAGATGCCTGACACTGACCACAGTTCTACAAAGCACTGTACATGGTTCCAAAGTAAATCCTGAGGAGATTTGACTCATCTTCGGAGATACAAAAACTACATGTTTTATTATACAGGTCTTGCTTTAACTTGCCCTTAATCACCCAGCAGCAAAGTTTAAATATGATGCATAAAACATAAGGGTAGTTTAGTAAGGTGAGCTGTAAAAGGTCAAATAAACAGCTTTCAACATTGCCAGTTTCGCCAGTAACACACTGCAATTATGGAACTTTTGACTATGTATACAACTACTTTCTCTTAGATCAAAGAGATGAAATCTATCGTACCAATGACCATTAGATAATTTAGCATTCAACATCCTGTGCCCTGTATAACTACAACGAGGACAACAATATGCATTGTATCAATTATTGTGAATGTACTACTAACATGTTTTGAAACTCTCACTCTGTAATTTCTTATTAAAAATAATTTAAAAAAAGAACCAGGAATTCCAAGAAAAGATGCTCTATGTCACTATTGTGGAACTGCAAATCAAAACCAAAGCAAGTATCACTTCAAACCTATTAGGGTAGATACTTTAAAAAGGGAAAATAACCAGTGTTGGCTGTGGTATTGAGAAATGTACATCCTCAGGGATACTGCTGGTGTGAGAATAAATGGCACAACTGCTGTTGAAAAAAGTCAAACCATTCTCAAACTATTAAACATAGAATTATTGCATGATGCAGTGATTCCACTTCTGAACGTGCACACTAAAGAACTAAAAACAGAGTCTTGGACAGATATTTGTACTCCCATACTCATAACATCATTATTCACAGTGGACAAAGGTACAAAAATCCATCATCCATGTATAGATGAATGGTTAACTAAAATAGGGCACATACATATGGTGAAATGTTACTCAACCTTTGAAAGGAAGGAAATTATGACATGTAATACAACCTGGATGAAACATAAGGTCATTTGCTAAGTGAAAGAAGCCAAATGACAACAGAATACAGGTTATGCATATAATTCCACCTATATGAGTTATCTAGAATAAATTCATAAAGATAGAAAGTAGAACAGTGGAGAGGAAAGTGGGAAGTTATGTTTAATGTGTACAGAGTTTCAGTTTTGCAGGGCAGATAGTTCGAAGTCAGGCACGGTGGTACACAATTGTAGTCTTAACTACCTGTGAGGATGAAACAGGAAGACTGCAAGTTCAACATCAGTCTGGGAAACTCAGTGAGACACTTTTCCAAAATAAAGTAAAAAAAAAAAAAAAAACTGGAGATGTAGCTCAGTAGCAGAGCACCCTTGGGTTTAATTCCAATTAGTACTAATGATTGAAAAAAGGAAAAGCAAAGCCTTTTGGTGGTAGATGATGGTGGATGGTGAATACACAGACAAACTAATGTGTATATACTTAATGCTACTGAACTATAAACACCCAAATGGTAATTTCACACATTTTAAAACAAAAATCCTATAAACTATTTCACATAAATCCTATAAAATATTATTCTGTAATACTGTTAGGCTGTGGAGATATAATGATGATGAAAGGAGATAAAATTCCTTCTCTCATGGAGTTTACATTTATTTATTTTTTTTTTTTATGGAACTGGGGTTTGAACTCAGGCCCTTGTGCTTGCCAGGCAAGCACTTATTCTACTGAGCTATCTCCCCAGCCCAGGAGTTTACATTTTAGAGGGCAGAGAAAAACAAAATCTATTCACACATGGATGCATAAGATATTTTCAAACTGCTATTGATACAAAAAATGATGGGTAAATTACTTTAGATTAAGAAATGCTTGTTGAAAAAGTGACATTGAAACATTAACCTGAATTCTGAGTGAATAAAAGGAGCTAGTCATGAAAATTTGGGGGAGGTATTCTAGGTAGAAGAGGCAGCTAGCACAAAGGCTCTATGCCTTAATCTAATTTTCTGCAAACTAAGAATCTAAAGAAGGCCAGTAAATGTGGTGATATCTTTGGAAAGATAAGCAGAGGCTAGATTCAGGAAGGCTACGGTGAACATTTATATTCTAATTCAAATCCTTAAAAAGCCATTAAAAAGTTTTAAGCAGAAAAGGGATATCCTTTGAATAGCTGTTTTAAAAAGTAAGATGGTGGCAGTGGAGGTAGAAGTAGATATATTTGGGAGTTTGACAGGCCTTAGTGGTGGGTTGGATATAAGAAGTGAGGATGACAAACAGGATGACACTTGGGTTTTTCCTGAGCAATGGGTGATGGGTAGACCCACTCAATAAATAAAGATAAGGATGTGTGGAAGACTGACTTTGGAGTGTGGGTAGAAATAAAAAATCTTGTTTTGACCATGTTAAGTCTGAGATAATTATGAGACATTCAAGAGGAGATAACAAGTTTATGGATATCACCACCACCACCATCACCACCATACCTTTCTTAATAGACAAAGACATTCCAGGGAACAAATGTACTCTGTAGATCACTTCCTGAAGTGAAGACTGAGAATCCAGACTTGCTTTGTTCAGGGAGTCCATGATTCTGGACGAAGAGTCTACTCCAACAATTCTTTATCATTATCTAGTTCTCCATAAACTCTGTTCTTTTACTAGGTGCATCTTCTACCAGCAGTGCAAGCTGATTAGTCCTTGAGTAATCAGTATATCTTCTCTCCCTTTCAGGTTTCACAAATACCTATTTGTGCTTCAATTTTTTCTTCCTTTAATTATCCTTTACTTAGCTCACAGCAGAAATGTGGAGTTTGTCTTTTATTCACTCTTTAAAATGGGAACATTCTGGCTACATTTAGGGTCAAAGGGACTCATCCCGCAGATCAATTATACGGTGCTTCCATTTGTGAGCATCATTTGCCAAGCCATCATTTAGTGTCTTAGTTACTTTTTACTCATTGCTGGGACAAATACCCAACACTCAAAATGAAGGAAGGTAAGGTTTATTTAGCTCATTGTTGCTGGAGGTTTCAGTCCATGTTCGGCTGGCCCAAGGCTGAGTGGAACAGGGCAGAGAGCATCCAGTTCATGGTAGTGGAACAGCAGCAACCACGACAGAGGCAACAGACCAACCAGGGCGCAGAGAGCAACAATGTAACAGCGTTAGTCTGTCTCTCTGTCTCTCTTTATATTGCATTCCGGTTCTCTGCCTCAGCCTATCCACCTTAGGCCACACCCATAATCCCAGAAGGACTCAGAGGTATAGTCCCATCAGTACTAAAACACATAATCCTAGTGGATTATGAGTCAAGTCTCAAACTCTAGAAGTCCCCACCCCATGATTGCATGAGGCTTTGGGGGGACAACTAGACATAAACCATAACATTTAGCGTATGTTCACTGTCCTACAGGTGAGGGCAGTGTTATGGTTTGTGTCTAGATGTTCCACTTCAAGCCTCATAGTCATAGATGGGGCTTATAGGAGGTGGTTGGATCTAGAGTATGTGACACTTGGATTGTTTCATGGTGTGATGTTATGATTAAGAGTGCAAGTGCTACCCATCCTAATGGGTATCCTGGATAAGGGACAGAAAAGGAGATGCTGTTGTCATTGCTTATCACTTGTTGCTTGCTGATTGGTGCCTTGCTGCTTTCTGTCTGCCATGAGCCATTTTTGTTCTGTGATTACCATTTTCCATGCCACCATGCCTTGGAGCCAGCCAAATATGAACTGAAACCTCTACAAACTAAGCCAAGTGAACTTTTTCTGCTTTAGCTTTGAATATTTTGTTTCAGCAGTGAGAAAAGTAAGTAACACAGGCAGTATGATGATGTTTAGAAAGAGGAAGGTTTCACTAAATGCTCCAATTGGAACTAATTATAATTATATAAATTTATAAAAATATAAAAATACACATGCAAAACTATAAAATAATATACATATAACTATGTCTAATATGCTATAAATATATTCATATGTATATAGATTTATATCATTATATTAACCAAAGAAAGGAGAGCCTCCCCTTTCCCAAGACATGTAGTGCCTTATAGTCTCCTAAAGTCCCACTTTCCAGGAAGACAACAGACTTGAAATCATCTTTTTGTCCCTTTTGCCACCTGTCCTATTATCACATACATTCACATATGAACACATATACTCATGGTAGACAGTTACCAGATATATATTGAATTTACTAGAATTAAATGTGATAATTCTTGATGTCTAAAATTTCTAACATCTTAAACCCAAATTGATATTTTATTCAGCTTAATCTTTTTTTTTCCATATACAATGTTGTTATGTAGCCCACACTGGCTTCAAGCTCATAACCTCCTGCCTCAGCCTCCCATGTACACAAGTTACAGAATTGTACTACTGTGCATAACTCTCACTGTTATCTTCATTAATCCACTTTGATGATGTACAAAAACAACAAATTAAACCAGTGATTTACAAAAGACCTCCCCAGTTGTGATAATAAATGATTACCTGGGACAGGGGTATGGAAATAAGATGGTGAGGCTCAAAAGGAAATCCGTTATTCAAGAAAACTTAGCACTGAAACGCTCACAACGTCTGGAGAAACGTGAGAAATTAATCAGGGAAGAAGAGGAGCAGATATCTGAAACTAGGACAGCAAAGATATGCAAGAAAAAAAGATATTTTCATTCCAAATAGTAGCTCATATCACTGAGCCTTAGTGAGATGCCAAACTCATTTTAGCGATAACTGGCACAGAACAGGTTTGTAAACTGTGCGTGGCCACATATCTAGAAAATGACAGATTTGGGCTGTACATCTTGGCAGTCTGACTCTGGTGTGTGCACCATTAACTACTTCACTGCTTCCAGAGATAAAAAGTGTAGTTGACCAACTCAGAGAAAAGGAAAACCAGAGCAAGTGTACAAGCTGGGAAAAAAACCAAAGTTTGGTTCCAAATCATTTGTATGTTCACGTTGACTGTCCTTACTCTGAAAGTCTGAAATCTAAAATGCTCCAAACACCTAAGCTTTGTGAGTGCCAACTTGATGCCACAAGTGGAAAATTCCATATCACAAAACTGTATTATTCACATAGTTATTAAACATACTTAAAGGTAATAAATTACCTTTAGACTGTGGATATGAGGTATATAAGAAGCAAAACAAATTTTGTGTTTAGACTTGGATCCTATCCTCACCATATTTCACTTTATATAAGCAAATATTACAAAAAACCCCAAAATTGCAAATTTAGCATGCTTATCTCTTGCACTTGTGGCTTAGAGCACTTTGGAGAAGGGCTGCTTGACCTGTATTGTCTTTGTCCCACTGGGAGATTTCTCACTGCCTACAGTGAAGTAGTTACTATTTTCAGTTGGGGGATGGCCAAAGAATCCAGGGGAGTTGTGTTCTCAGGGTTGAAGCTAATTATAACCCTATGGGTGATAGGCAAGACTGAATGAGCTGCCAGTCAGGAAGCAAGTTGTGTGCTACCACAAGCTTTTTCTTTACTAGTGAGAACAGGAACACCATGTCTCTTCTTTGCCCTGGACGCTGGGTACAAAGAGCAAGAGGGATATTGTTCATGTTTTCTACTTCAAGCTCTGTCAGTCTACTTCCCTTCCGACTTTAAATTGAATGATTCAGCAGCTCCTCCCTTTTTTCCCAGTTTATCTGGAGGTCTCCTGAGGAGCAGTCAAAGATTGAACTACGTGCAACAATAGCTCAAAACAGGTCACACAAACATACTTTGTGTTTCACTGATTCATTCCAGAAAAATTCTGAGTGACTGCAACTTCCTAATGACAGCTCACTCAACCCCAGGATCTGGTCAGAAGGAGGTTCTAGCACCCAGCAGCAAATCTGAAATCATGAAACTGTTTTCCCCTTATGAAGAAGTGTTATGTTTCACACTGTGAACATCCTACCCACCTCCTTCATTCACTTTCACTCTTGTTTATCATTTTATCTTCTTATTGGCATGTGTTTGTAGTATATAATGATTAGATTCATTACAGGAAATTGATACTTGTACATGGTGTTTCTTATTTATTTTTAACCCCCTCCTTTTCTTTCCTTCCCCCTCCCTGTACTCTATCTCTTGGATATATATATATATATATATATATATATATATATATATATATATATATAAATTTCCCAAGTCCACACTCAATATAGTTATGAAACATTGTTGTTCTACTACTAGTTCCCTTTGCAATTCTGAATAATATGCACAATAGGTAATACATATCACTGTACATGTATAATATACCCATACATGTGCCACTGATTATACATAGCATTTCTTGATACACTCTCCCCTTTTCAGTGCTAGGAATTGATCCCAAGCCCTTCTCACTGAGCTCCCTTTCCAGCCCTTTTTATTCTTTATTTTGAGAGAGGGTCTTACTAGGTCACTAAGTTACTCGGCCTGGGTTTAAACTTAGGATTCTCCTGCTTCAGCCTCCCAGAGTGTTGAAGTGGAGTTATGTGCCTCCATGCCCAGCCATTGACTCCCCATTTTTACAAGATAGGGCTAACTAGGCCCATGTCCTTCCCTACATTTTTCCCCTCTCTATTTTCAGTTTTTATTGAATTCATACAGTAGTTTCTTCACATCAGCAGGGACACATTATAAGACCTCCAATGAATGCCTGAAATTACCGAGAGTACCAAGACTTATATACACTATTTTCCTGTGCATATATGTGTATGATAAAATATTATTTATAAATTAGTGACAGTAAGATGTTAAAAACAATACCTACTAATAAAATAGTGCGCACAAAAAGAATGAAATACTGCCTTTTCAGACAATATAGATGGAACTGAGTAGTCTTAGGGTGAAGTAAAGCAAGTGAGGTGGAGAAAGACATATACTGTATGACATCTCAGAGAAACTGAAAGTAGAATAGTTACCAGAGAGAACAATTACTAGGAGAGTAAGGTGATGGGGAGATGGGGAAAGGTTTGCCATTGTGTACTAAGTTACAATTAGATGATAGTGAGAAGCTCTGGTGTGGTGCTGCAGTAGGGTGACCATAGATAATGGTAACATGTGATAGGTTTCAAAAGGTTAGAAGAAGAATTTGAATGTTTATACCATAAAGAAATGACTGAGCTAGGGGATACACTTGAGGTAAAACACATGCTTAGGATGCTCAAGGCCTGGGTTCAATCCCAGGAAACAAGTCCTCTGCTGCACATGAAATTTGAAAATATTTTTGCCCAGTTGACATCTTATCTTTTCACTATTTTTTTTTTTTTTTCTTTTGGTGGGACTGGGGTTCAAACTCATGACCTTGTACTTGCCAGGCAGGCAATTGTGTCACAGATCTATCTCCCCTACCACTATTGAATATCTTAATAGCCTCTTACACAGAACAAATGTTTTACATTTCATAAAGTCCAACATACCTGTTTTTCTCTTTTATGGATCAAAACTTTAGTACGGTTTAAAATCTCTTTGACTAGTCCAAGTTTACAAAGATTTTCTCTTACATTTTCGTTTAAAAATTTTAGGATTTTACTTTTTACATTTTAGTCTAATACACATTATGAATTAATTTTTATACAAAGTACAAGATCTAGGTCTAGGTTTTCCTTTTCTTTCTTGGTACAGATGTTAAACCTAGGACACTGCATGCTAGGCCACCAGTCTGTCCTGGACCTGCATCCCCATTTGCATTGACCCAAGGAAGCTATAGGGGTGGAGGCTGAGCCAGAGGTGAAGAACAGGTGTTAAATTTGTTTCCGTTCAGAAAGGTTAGGAAACTTCCCACTAGGAACTTATTCTCATCCCTGTTCATCAATGTCCCTCACTTGCTCCTGTGTGACCTTGGGCACTGTGCTTGACTGCTCACTAACCACTTGGCAGAGGTCAGGAGGGTTGTCCAGTGGGTACCTACATCCCCAGTCTTCTCCAGTGGAGCCAGCTACCTGACATCACACATGTAGCAAAAGTAGGGGGATTGCTTAGAATTTGCAAAATCTTTAGCAGAACTGCCAAAACATGATTCTGTTCAGGAAAACCTCTAGCTAGACTGCAGAACTACTATAAATCCCACAGTTACTTTGGGTCTTTCTTTCTTTCTTTCTTTCTTTCTTTCTTTCTTTCTTTCTTTCTTTCTTTCTCTTTCTTTCTTTCTTCTCCTTCCTTCCTTCCTTCCTTCCTTCCTTCCTTCCTTCCTTCCTTCTTTTGTTTTGACAAAGTCTAACTGCGAGGCCCAGGCTGGTTGACTCCTGAGCTCAAGTAACCCTACTGCCTCAGCTTCCCAAGTGCTGGGACTGCAGGCACCTGCAATGTACCTAGAGGGTTTGACATATGCAGGATCAGAATGCAAATGCCACAAATATTTACTAATCCTGCATGAGTGCTGAAATATGAGGCATGAGATATTAGGACTAATTTGTATATTCAATCAGAGAGCTATCTAGTAGTCTTCTTAAAAGAGGTGGAAGAGAGACAGACAGACAGAAGCAAGTCTGGTATAATCTCTTCAACTTGGACCAGAGGCTTTTCCTTCAGTGACTAACTCTGCAGTTGTATATTTTGGAAGAATAGTTTAGATGACTGGACTATTTTTCTTGCTTACCTGAGAATTCCATAGTATCTGATCATTTGAAAAAGGGGAGGGAGTGATTACATAGCAGGGTTGAGGCAGTGGGGAAATACCCGGCAAAAAATTTGTGTCAACCTTTGTGAGGTTCTTTCCTTTCCCAACACTTTCAGGAAACACAGTAGAGCCAAGAGAGCCCTGAAACGTGCTCTTAGGTCTATGTTTCTAGCCCAAAGCCATTATATTTTGCAGGGAAACCTCTTGCTTTCTCAGTCTCAATCTCTATCCAAACAATGAACATGACAATTCCCTCCCTACCAAACTCAACAGGATTGCAAAATCCATCCAACTGATAGTCATAGGAGTGGTCCGAATCTGAGTTCATTAAATTATAAGATAGTTTTCTGTACTACATTTAACAAGGGCATAGTAGTAGGTCTCACTTTGAAGCCAGATTTTTATAAAGTTACTGTTCTTATTATAAAAAGTATTGCATAATTATGTAAAATATGGAGACGTATCAATAAAAATATTAAAATCACCTATAATCTTACCCAAACATAGGCAGATTTAATGATTTGGGTTTTGGTATATTTCATTTCAGTCTCTTTTCCTTTGTGAGGACAAAGATCATCTGTTTGGTTCACTTCTGTATCCCCAGAATCTATCACTATACTAAGTACATAGCAGATCCTCAAAAAATATTTTTGAAGTAGTAAGAACACATGCTTATTTCATTAAAATTACAGTTTTATGGAACATTTTAAAGAAACATGTCTTTTAATGTCTGCATTGTATCCCATCATATCACTGTATCAGCCCTCTATGACAAGACACTTAGGTTACTTCCAACTTTCTTCTGTTGTAATCACAGTGGGCTCAGTAGCCTCATAGAAACATCTTTGTGCCTGTAGATCTTTAGTTTCTTAGATAAATTCTTAGCAGTGGGATTCTTGTGTGGCATAGTTAGCATAGTTGAAAGGCTTTTAATGCACATAGCAGATTGTTCTCCATGAAGGTTGTACCAATTTACTTACTCACTGGCACCATCACCTTTTTAAAATGTACATAAGTTTCTGCTTTTGAGTTTGTCACATCTATCTATGTTTTTTCTTTGTGACTTCTTCCATTGCATTTATGCTTAGAAAGTCCTCAGGGAAGATCTTGTAAGATGATAAAAAGTGAATTTGTATGCAGTTCCTGCTTTTGCAGTGCAATGTATTCATGAAAGCTTTATCATAAGACAGTCTACAAAATGGGAGGCAGACCAATCTCATACATATCTGCGCTGTAGTCATCTATTCCAGCTTGATTGGTTTCATCAGCAGAAACTAAAGAATGTTCGAATTTAGGCAACAAGAGGTATTCTGAAAGCAGCGTTGCAGGCCAAGCAGTGAAGAACATCACTTGTCTCTAAATGATTCTCATGTCTTCATATGGCACTAGATGCTTTTAGGAAAAACCTACTTCAAAAATCCTTTTCCAAAGCTACAATAGCCCTACAACATAGGCCTACTTGACCAATGGGTAGAAGGGAGGCAGAAGAAAGGCCTAGAATATGCCAATATTTAGGACATGCTGGAGGGTGACAAACATTTCATAGAAATTTGTCTTTGGTTGTGAGATATCCTTTACTGGGAGTCCTGAATGAGTTCTGGACTAGCTAGATGGTTCATTTTTGGAATGAATAAAGCTCAAACTAACCCTTCACAGAAAGATGAGACAAGGCCAGTGTTTTCCAAGAAAGGTACCTGTGGGTGACCTGGGTCAGAGAAGAAAGATTACATTGGAAGACTTCAGTTATTAATTATCTCTAGTCCTACCATATCTATCAGGATGCCAAGCACATAAAAGACAGTAAATATATAGAATGGATGAACACATAAACGAATAATTGCTTCCTTAATCTATATACCTGGAAATGCTCTTGTCTTCTCCTTGTTATTTTTTTGCTGCCTTGGCTTCCTCCCAAGTTACCTACTACCCTTGTTCTCTCAAAAGGCCTTTTCTAAATTCCTAACACTAGATATTGAAATTGTAAGGTTGGCTAGTGGTTAAGAGTATGAGCTCTAGGGCCAGGTAAGGGATAAACCCCTTCACCTAGCACTAGTGTGTGACATTGGGCGAGTTATTTATCATCTGTGAACCTCAGGTTCCTTATCTGTATAATGATGTTAAAATAGTATTTACCTGTGGGTTGCTGTGAATATTAAATGAGATACTGGCCAGTAAAGGAGTTAGCATAGTGCTGGACCCAGTATACACCAAATTGTTGAGAGCTATGTTGGTTTTCTATGGTTTCCATTAGAAATGATTAGAAACTTGATGGCTTAAAATAACAGAAATGTATTTTCTCAGTTTTCTGAAGCCAGAAATTTAAAGTCAGTTTCAGTGGGCTGAAATCAAGGTGTTGGCAGAGCTTCACTTCTCTAGGGACTTCAGAAGACTATCTCTTACTTGCCTTTCTCCTCCTAGTACTGGGGATTGAACCCAATGCTTTCACCCTGGAGCTATATCCTTTAATTTTTTTAAAAAAATATATTTAATACAGAGTCTAGAGGGTCTCACTACTAGATCAGACTCTTAGTGATCCTCTTGTTTTCAGCCTACCAAGTGCTGGAATTACAGGCACGTATCACCAGGCCCAGTCTCAGTTGCCGGCTCAGTGTGTCTCAGGGGTGGGACCTGCTCAACCTACTAAATAGCTGGGATTATAGATGAGTGGAAAATCACTATGGCATTACCTCCCCTTCCCTCAGGGTCCTGTTGTGAAGCTCAGGGCTTAGACTTTCACAATCCTGCCTTAACCTCCTGAATGCTGGGTTGTAGCTGTGTACACTATGCCTGGATGAGTAAAGACATTTTTTAAGAACGGACAATCTATGACAACAAAGAAAACAGAAAAGATCACAGAAGATAAGAGGTGAGGATAAATTTTGGTGGAATAAAAAACAGATGGAGAGGCTTTCAGTTCTAAAAGTTTGGAAACAAAGTCCATGATGTGAAACAGGTCCATTCATCTACAGAATCTCAGAAAGGTTCAGAAATTGGAGGAAAGTTGGGGTGGGCAAAAAATAGAGTTGAAAAGAGTAAGTTTGACTGAAAACTTATAAGGGCTACACTCTGAGTCTTTCCCCTCATCCTGATATGAGATAGATTTATTTCCTCAAGCAAGTGAACCAGGCAGACTTTTTTGTGGGGGAGGAGGGGAGATATTAGGCACAGAGCAAGGCACCACCACAGAACAGTGGAATGAAGTAAAAATGGACAGAATCAGCCTTCAATGTGTCTTGTGTCACTGGGTTCCAAGGATAATAGTAGCTACACACATAGTTACTAGACAAGGGATTAGAGGATTTCTTTGCAGAGAAATCAAACATTCCAGACAAAAGATCTACAGATGATGCAAGTCCTTGTTTTCACAGTAGTGCAGGAGTATAAAAATGCAAGCTTTAATCATTGCAAACTAGAACCATGTAATTATGATTATAATAATCAATAGGAAAAATTGCAGTTTTTCTATGACCTTTAATTTTTTATAAATGTATAGGGAAATAAAATGATGAAATAGTAAGACTGATATTTATTCAATTCACTGTAACTGAAAACACTAACAACATTGAGAATTAAAAGTTTTTTAAAGCATAAGTAGCTTGAACAGTGCCTCTTCTGGTTTTGGAATTTACAATACAAAGCAAGGATATTTTCTGTGTATTGGCATAGAAATTATCAAATCCCCTCGAAAGTTTGGATCCAATTCCAGCACTTTATCCTTTGTACTTTCTGTCTTTTGAAATATCTGAGGGCTACTTTAGTGTGCAGGAGTTTCTTCAGTATCACTTCATTTGGGACATTTTCATCCTTTTTCTTAAAACCACTTCCCCCATAAATGCTGATAAGTTCATCTTCATGAAGTTTCTGAGGCTGTATATCCATTATTTGTATAGTTACTTGGTTACACTCTTGTCATGTGCTCTTGCTTTACAGTCTTTATTTTATTTTTCAATTTTTTTATTGTTATCTAAAGAGAATACATTTTTTAAAAAAACATTAGAAATGATACAGAACTTCACCAAACAAATCAATAGAAATTCAACAATTGTTGCTGCATTGTACAATGTTGTCTTCAAATCAGTTGTTCAAATTACCAGTAATAAGCATGCAAAATCAGTAAAACAAATCTTCTACTGCTCTTCTTTGTAGAACAGCAGAAATTAGCAGTACAATTATCCAACCCATCCTGCATACATACATAAATACATCTCCCCCCTTTCCCCTGTCCTTTTCCACATCCCAGTTTTTCCTTCCCTTTCAACAGATTCTTTTTCTTTCACAGTATGTATTGTAACTTTTGATATTATTTACTCTCTCAAGTTCTTACACTAGGGAGACAATGTGGTGTTTACACATGCAGGTCTGATTTATTTCACTTATGAGTAGGATCTCTAGTTGCATTCATTTATCTATAAAAGCCTCAAATGTATCTTTTTATGGCTGAGTAATATTCCATTGTATGAAGATAACACAACTTCTTTATCCATTCCTCAGGTGATGGACATTTGAGTTATTTCCAAGATTTAGTTATGACAAGTTGCAATGCTACAATCATGGGTACAGATGTATTAGTGTGGTATGATGATTTCAGTTCCTCTGGAAATATACCCAGGAATGGAATAGCTGACTTGAATGGGACCTCCAATACTAGCTTTCTGAGGAATCTCCACACTGACTTCCACGTAGTGTACATTTTCCAGTCTACACTTCTGCCAACAGTGCAGAAAGATTCCGTTTTCTCCGCAGCCCCTCCAGCATTTATTGTTGGTTGACTTCTTGATGATAATCATTCTTTCTGGGCATAAAAGTTATAGATAGAGCTGGTTTTCTCAATTAACTTTCTTGTAAACATTTGATAATGATCAAATAATGATCATCATAACCACTTGCTTTGCCTAATTCTTTGATCCAGTTGTAACTTTTATAATACTTTTATGCAACTTTTTCTTTGCTAGCAGCTTCCCCAGATACAACTAATCAACTCATTCAGGCTTCTAAAATGATTAAAGCAGGCTTTCCTGAAAATAAAATTAGTGCTTTGTTCAGAACATTGGCCAGACCAATTGCGTTTTAAAAGTATTTATTTTTATTGGTATATGTTTGCAATCCCTAGTGATCACATTCCTTGTGTGCAGTTGGTTCATTCACCTAAAACATCTCAATTCTTTTTTCATCCCTTTCCTCTACCCTCCATCCCTAGGTCCACTTCACTAATTTTAAAAATTATTTTCTTCAATCTAAAGTAGAGGTAAACACTGGATTTGGCCACAAGTAGCTTCCCAGTCTCAGTAAAGTATAAAACAAAACATGTTATTGCCATGTTACTTTGTTTTCTGTACATTAATTGAATTTTTGAAATTTTTTTGCATGAAAGTTCTCATAAAACTTGTCTACCTTTGCTTTGGTGTCAGCAATTTCAAATTTTAACGAGTTACACTTTCATCGTTTTTATTTTCTGATTCTTTGCTATACTTTCATTTTTGTTTGCCAGTTCTCTTGTTTGATTATCACATATAAAATATGTGAATTTATTGTTGAGAGACAAGGCAGTAACACAAAACAGTGCATCTTTGTTATCTGTGCGTAAACTGAATAACAGATACACAGTGACCAATCACCAACAGACTTTGAAATAATTGATATGGTCTTGACATACATCAATTATTTACACAGTGATTTGTGGGACGAAGAGCTAACACCAAAGTTTTTACTTACTACCATGACTGATAGCTAAATATTTTGGCAATCAAAATTTGGACTGTACTATTGGGGTTGCTGGAGGAAAGTAAAATTTATACATATAGAAATCATTCAAAATCAGGATTGTTTGTGTTTACTGCTGTTGCTCCTCCAGTGAAAGGTTTGGATTCATGTCTAGTGAACTAGAATGAAACCTGCCAGTTAATAAGCCTTAAAAGAAATTCCGTTTCAAAGCATAAATGGTTTCCCTATCTTTGTTTTTGCTATTTTTACTCTTTAAAATAAAAAAATAAAAAATAAATAAATAAAAACATAAATGGTTAATGAAAGATCACAAGGCATTTGAGGAAAGCTAATGAGAGGCAATACACACACATACACACACATATGCATGCCCATACATAAATACAGAGAAAAAATAAACTAGATAAAGGAAGACAATACAAAGAGCACAAAATTCCAAACCAAAATAATGAATATCTTGAGAGAAATGAGCTATCTCATCCAAGAAACAGAAAAAGATCCATAAAACAAAAAAGAAAATAAGAGCTATTAACAATAAAAAATAGTATAACTGGATTTTTTTTTAAAAAATCACTGGAAGGCTCACAGGATAAAGATTACTCAGAAAAGAAAACAAATACTTAGTCATTTAAAATTAGAGAGAAAAGACATAAAACACTAGGGGATTA
>PVKN010017559.1:0-17274 GCA_004027915.1 Capromys pilorides
CAAGATTAAATACAATTACTAGGAAAAAGTTTTCATGATAGTAAAAAATTACTAAGAATAAAACATAACATAAAGACTGGAATGGCAAATATATGACCAGAACTTCTAGCAGTTTAGGGATCGGATATCACACAAAGTTTTAATATGTTGGGGAAATAGACAGTGTCCATGATGTTTACTGTGGCTAGGTGTCACTTGTGGGACTGAGTTACTGTTATTTCCTTGATATCCACCCTGTAGGCCCAGACAAAATCATGACCCATAGGGTGCAGAAGTCTATTTGTAAATATGCTGATAGAAATATTTTGCTGCTATATACAAAAGAATAAATGAAAGACTGCTTTTGTACATCTCTTTTTCTCCCGTGTTTAATTGTTTGCCCTATTTGGTGGGTTCTTTCCATTTTCCTTCATGGAGGTGTGGTCATTTTGATCCCTCTATAGAATATCTTTTAGTAGTCTGTGTAGGGTTGGTTTTGTCATCATGAAATTCTTTAGTTGCTCTTTGTCCTGGAAGTATTTCACTTTCTATTAATCTTGAAAGAGAGTTTTGCAGGATATATCAGTCTGGGTTGATTTTTTGCTCCATGTTATTCTGGACTAGATGATTTGTTTGGAGAAATCTGCCAATATTCTGACGGGTTTTCCTTTAAATGTGATCTGTTTCTTTTCTCTAGAGTTTTTAGTATACTATTCCTGTGCTGAATTTCTGGGATCTTGGTTATTATATGTCTGAGTGTGGTTTAACTGGGTTGATGTTATTTGGAGTTGTATATGCTTCAGTTGCCTGAATATCAAATTGTTTTCCCACATTTGGGAAGTTTTCTGCTATTCTGTCCATATTCTTTTTATATCATTTACATTGACTCCTTCTTTCTCATTGATGCCTATTAATCTCATGTTGTTCATCTTTGCATCATCTTGCAGATGTTGAATTTTTTTTTTTTTTTGCATCCTAGTTGTTTTTAAGAGATCTTTTCTTACCTCTTCACTAGCTGCAATGGTGTCTTTAAGATCTGACACTCTATTTTCACTTTCACTGAAACAGTTTTCCCAACTTGTGATTGAGCTTTTCAGGTCTTGTATAGCACTTTGAACATGCTTCATGCATTCTATTTCTTTCTTATATTGCTCATGATGGATTTCATCATTTTTGTGTTCTCCTCTATTCTTTCATCCATGTCTTCTTTAGGAGCATTTAGCACTTCATTCATTATAGTTATCATTTCTTTTTTTACTCTAGAAATTATTTCTGATCTGATTTCTTCTATACCTTTCTGCAGCTGTTTCTTTACTTCAGACGCTATTATATCAGAGATTTCAGGTGTGTGATTTCCAATTTCTTCTATGCTATTGTCCCTTTAATTTTTTTTTCTGGGGGGCTCAGGCCCTGAGAATGCATTTTACTCCTCCTCTTTGTCATTTTGTATAGGTCTGTCTTCTGACTTTTGGTGTACAGCTCAGCACCAGGTCTGGTTCTATCAAGTTCAAACTCGTCCAGGTGAGTGTGACTTCAGTCTGGTTGCTATGCTTCACCTCTTCCTGCTGCAGCGCTTGCAGGTGAACCTGCTGTGCCACTCTGGCAAGATGTTCTGCTTCTGGATCAGCTGGGTGGATCTCGCCTCTGTATAGCACTTTGCAGAACTTCTGCAGGGAGTTCTCCTGTAGGGTTCCACAAAGGACACGCCAGGCCTGTGCTCTGGGTTGAATGAAGATCTGGAAAGCCCCAGGTTGTCTCACTCACATACCAGCCTGAGTTCTGGGTTTGAATGAGGATCTAGTGGGCTCTGGGTCATCTCACTCATGCACTGGGCCTGGGCTCAGGGTCGAATGAGGTTCCAGCAGGCTCAGGGTCATCTTGCATAAGATGGATTCTCAGTGTTGTTTTAATTTTCATTTCTCAAATGACCAATGCTGTTGAACATTTTTTCATATATTTATTTCTCTTTTTTATTTTTTTTTATCTGAGAAGTGTATATTCATCTCAGCTTCTAATTTTCGGTTTGAGTCTGAATTTGGGAGTCCTGAGGTTTTTTTTTTTTTTTTTTTTTAAATCTTTACATTTTCTTTTTCTTTAATGTATTTAGTTCCAGGTCTGCAGGATCTCACTACACAAATTGGACTCATAGTGATCCTTCTATTTTCAGCCTCCCAAGCACTGGGATTACAAGCATGTGTCACCATGCCCAGAGTTAATCACCATCTCAGTACTCCCCGGGGAAGGGTCATATGCCAGCAATTGAGCCACAGTCCCTAAAAAATTCTCTATATTTTCTAGATAAAATTATTTTGTCTGAACAATTGTTGGTTAAGATTTTTTTCCCCAACTCATGGATTTTTTTTTTCACTCTGTTGGTATTCTTTCTTTTAAGTTTTAAAAAATTTATTCTACAAAGACAACAATATGCAATGTATTAATTATTGTAACTGTTCTCCTAACCTGTTTTGAAATTGTCTCATTGCTGTTTCTTTCTCAGTAAAATTAATTTTAAAAAATTAAAAAAATATTTATTTATTTGATTCAGCATCTTGATACACAGCTCAGACTTGTAGTTATCCTCCTGCTTTTAGCCTCCCCAGCACTTGAATTACAGGTATGTACTATCACGCCCTAGTTCTGTGTGCCCAGGGGTGGGGCCGGAATGGTATGTGGTGCTGGGTGTTGAACCCCATCCCTGCACTTGCCTAGGCAGGCGCTTAGACTGCTGAGCTATTTTTTTGGCCTCTGGCTGATTTCTTTTGATGTGCAAAAACTTTTCAATAAGATAAGATCCCTGTTGTTAATTCTTTGAAGTATTTTCCATGTAGTTTGGTTTTTGCTCAGGAACTCTCTACCTCCCCCTGTGTGTTCAAGGAATCTACCTACTTTCCCTTTTAGTAGATTTAGTGTTTCTGCTTTAGGGACCTTTTCAGTGAGAAGTTCCCATCATGCTGTAGTTCACATAAACAGCAACCATTCCTTCCCTAAGCATAGTTTAGATTTGGATCTAGCAGCTGCCTTTGCACACAGAGAGGTGCGTTCACCACCAGATCTGTCCTAATTAACAGATGATCAATCTGAACTCTGGAGAGATGTCTGATGTAACTTTCATTGCCTCCACATGCAATGCCATGGTCAATTTTAAGAGCTGAGCTGATGTGGCTTATCAAGGGACCTTAGCCACTCTGACGGCATAGCCTGGCTTGATGCCCTCAGCCAAAGCCAAGTGTTGGGTGGGTAGTTTGGCTCTCTGAAGAGCCTGCCTGGCCCACTCTGGTGGTATGTGTTAGGACAATAAGAATGCATTGCCTAAGCTAGGAATGTAGACTGTCTCTGAGGGCTAGTGGAAGATGGGGGATGGAGGGAGGCAACGCTGATTTTGATGGTGGAACAAGAGAACAGGTTGTTCAGAAGGACATGTAAACAGTCTTTGGTTCTAACATTCCTGCTGTTATCCCCAGTTACTCACACTCAGATTTTCTTGGGCACTGTTTTAGGGCAGGCAAAGGGTGGAACCAAAGGAGAAGCAGATGGCAGGGCATTTTTAGATCTATTATGCTTAGGTGCAAATGACCTTGGAATAAGGTGGTGTGACTGCAGTTGCTGTGACCTACGGAGAGTCTTACACTTAGACCTTGGAAAGAGGACACCTCATCCTAGGCCTTCGATCCTGGAAGAAGGCAAGAGGGGAGGGTCATTCTTTGGTTCAAGGCACCTGTGGGAGGGCATCTGTGAGCAGACAGCTTGAAAGCCCGTCTTCTGAAAGTGATACATCCTACCTTGCTGATGGAAAAGAAACCAGAAATCTTCTGTACTCTACATTCAAATTTTTCTCTTTCTAGGCAAGAAAAAGACCACCACCCATCCCCATCTCATCTTTGTTCTTCTGCTGGCTGGTAATTCATTTTAGCACATGGAGCATTTTTTAGTCAGAATAGGCTCTTCTCACTGAGTAGGAATTCGGCTCGGAAGGCAAGGTCCTAAGGCTATGAAATGTTTTGTAGAAAAGGCAATGCTGTGGGACTCCTCTACTACTAAGTACCCTTCCCACTGGAGGGAACAAAGCCATCTTACCATGGTGACTCACTGAGCAGGTGGCTGGATATGAGCTTATGATATAGCGTGCTCACTAGTGTGAAGACTGTCATTTTCCCTCTTTTCTCTGCTTGCACTCGACCTTTCCTCCAGCCTTTGCAGGACGGCTTTTCTGTCGTGTTCTTTAGGTCAGCGTTAGCTTCTTGAGTGACCTTCACTTACCACGCTATGCCTGAAATAGATTTTCCAGCTCTGCTCACCCCCATGTTTATCTCTTCAAAGCTTTCCTTGCATTCAGCTCTGATTACATGTACACATTGGGCACTTGTTTATTGTCTAGAATGTGGCTCTGTGAGGTGTTGCCCACCTTGTTTATGGATACAATTTTAGGGAATAGGACAGATCTAGTGCACTTAAAATATTTGCATCTCTTAAGGGTACTTTAGTGCTTTGGCAATTTTGGGGAATGCATATCAGACACAGTCTCTTAAAACTTAAAGTCTATTTGGAAAGCTAGAAATTTGTCACTAGTGTTGTGATACATGTTTCAAAGGAGGAGAATGATGCTTTGCGAGGGGAACTTTAAATAGGTGTAAGAAGCTGGAAGAGGATGGAGGGAGGGAAATCTCAGAACCAAGACTTGGGGAGATAGAGGTTAGCTAGAGAAAAATGGAAAGAGATCTTGTCAGAGGGGCTCACATGTGCAAAGGTCACGAGGTGGAAAAGTTGAGGGTTTTCTGAGGATGTGAAAGCTGTGCAGTAGTAGTCAAGAGGCATGCAGCTATCAATGTGGGGCAGCAGTCCACAGAGGACTGGCATGGGAAGGCACACTGAATTAAAGTGGATCTCATTCTGTTGCAGGTGCAGTGACATGGGACAAGTTCTATGTAGAGAGTGTGTGACAAGTTGGCCACTTTGGACGGATTAATCTGCTGTGTGGAGAGCAAGGACTTGGAAGGAGTAAAAGCAGAGGCTGGGCAACCCCAGAAGAGTCAGTGCAGAGCCCAGAAGAGCAGTGAGGGCTTGGCCTAGGGCTGAAGAGCAGGGGAACAGCTTCTTGGCACTTAGCAGTGTGGTGTGAAGCTACCTGACTGAGTGAGAAAGGACTGAGGACAGGTGTGCTTAGAGGAGTGGTGGAGATGGGTATGGGGTTCCTTTCCCTTGGCCACTTGCATGGGTGGTGGTGCTATTCAATGCTGAGTGATCCAGAAGGAGGAAAGGTGCCAATGGCATCACCACTGATAGGCCATCATCTTATCCTCTTTCTCTAGGAGAACTCTAACTACTTAGCAACTCAGAGCAAGATGGCATCTTCTTCAAGTCTCCTCTGAACTCCTACAGTACCAGCAATGGGCTTGCAGCCCTTTGCCTTGTGTACATTGATCTACATTGTCTCATTCAGATTAGCCTTATCTTTCCAAATAGGCAGTGTGTTTTGTTCATCCCAGTAACCACTGAACCACTGAATGGCCTAATGCATGGTAGCTGGTCATTCTTTTGGGGCTATTGAGGGCTATATTAGAAGTTCTTGAAAAAGCAGCACAAATAGGATGTATTTTGAGGAATTGGCTTGTGAGATGATGATGGAGGGTGATGAATTCAAGTATTACAGTGGAGGCTTGCAGGCTAATGGCTCAGCTGGGTGCATGCTACAGGTGAAATCTGAAGGCTGTTTTCTGGAGAATTGTCTCTTATTTAGGGAGAGCAGCATTTTTATTCTATCAGGCCTCCAGCAGAGGAAAATCTGCTTTACTTGAAGCCTATGAGGCAAATGTTAATCTTAACAAAATATCCTCAGGGTTGATGCATAAATGTGGAGGACCATTTGAGCAGCTCTCCTTGAAAGAAGAGTGACTGCCCCTATTTTGACTGAGCCTGACTCTGTTTCCTAGTATTGATATATAAGAGCTGGCTAGGACTTCTGTTTATCCTTTCAGTTGGCCTTAAGCAATGTATATTGGTCTAGCTGAGGTGCTGATGATAGTCTCTGAAGGTGGCATGCGTGTTTCCCTGGTAACCTGCACCTGCTGCTCTTTAATGTGAGTCAGGTTGAGACAGGAGGAAGAGCCAATGCTTCACGCTACCAGCTGGGGTTGAGCCTGGAGACAGAGGCTATGACTTCCTGGGGCTTGAAAAACTGCATCAAAGCTGAAGCACTAGACTGCCCAAAACATTAGATACTATCTTAATAGCATTATGCAGATTAATCTTTCTGCATTTCCTCTCTGCATATGGCAGAGGTAAATGTAGGCCCCCACCTAGCTCAGTTCACAGTACTCACCTACCTCCCATAATTCTCAGCCATTCTTCCTTAAGCCACTCCTCCACTGAATAAAGCTGGTGAGGCCTTGGATTGCCCTCTTTGTTCCAGAGAACCATCCTTGTGGCTGGACTTAGAGTCCCTTGCCTCCCCAACAATTATAAATATGTTTTAGTGTCTTTATTTTTGCCATGGATTGTATTGGAAGTGGTAGATCGGAATTACTTTGGTGAGATTTCAGTAACATATTTGGGATTACAAATACTGACTTTTGGACCAAAACAAGGACCTAGTAGAGACCACAACAATAAAATTAACCATCGAAGGGACTCCATGGTGTTATGCAAATCATGATAACATCTGTAGGTTAAGTAGGAAAGTCAGGCTGTAGCTCTGTGGTTACTTGGATTTCACAAGTGTGTACATATTGAAGCTAAAAGAGAAACTGCAGACTCAGAAAGGTGAAGGGGTTTTCCAAGATCATCCATCAAGATCCTGTAAGAGCTGGGAATGGATGTCAGGTGTGTAGGCTCCTGGGCTTTTCACCCCCACTGCCTCTCACGAGGGACAATGTGAATGTCGGATTGTGCACTTCTAGCTGAGAGGTCTTGGAGCGGTGTCTTTCTTGGAGACTAGAAAACATAAAATAAGGAGCTATTTTTCTCCAGTTGCATGTTCTTTGTCAGGGGATTCTGAAAACAGCAATATGGGTTGGGGTATGGATGAAGCATGACACAGCTTTGGCCATTGCCTAAGAGTCACAGGACTGAGGCAGCTTCGAGACTAAGAGCCTGGGCACCTGGGCTTGGTCAACATGAGCCCTGAGGGCAGGGTGGAGCCCACCAAAAGGGAGGGAAAGGCAAAACTTAAGATCTCAAAAAGGGCCAGTGAAGGTCAGAGTCATTGGGCTTCACCCTGGTCCAAGGTGCAGAGTTCTAGGTCAGGCTGAGCTCAGGGTTTCTTGCTAAGCATCCAGAGATTATGCAGGCCATGAGATTTAAACCAACATGCATGGGACATATTCTGGACCTGGGAATGGCGTGGGAAACTCCATTCCAGGGTAACTGGATTATGGAGATTGAGCCCAGGGCCCAAGCTTTGGGTTTAATTTACCTATTTTTCTTTTCTCTCCTCTAGTTATTCTCTTATCCCTCCTTTCCCATATCTATCCCTTTCTCTTCCCCTTCCTGCTCTCTTCCTCCTTCCCTTCTCTCCCTTTTCCCTTTCCCTTGAATCCCCTCCACCCACTCTTACTCTGTAACTCTCTTATGGGCTAGGAAGAGCTGACTGGCATGTGCTGCTCTTCTGCACATCTGAATTCTGCACATGTGGGTAAACTGCAACTGCATCTGATTCTCAAGGGACGCTCACTATTCTTACAGAAACTTACTGGGAAATGAAATTTCTAAGCAGGTGGTCTCTTCTTTCACAAAATACTTGATGTAGCAGAATTCAGCATGCTATGTAAGGGCAGTGCTTTGGCAGTCATTGTAATAGGGTTTTCAGTGCATAATTTCAGTATTTGCCAAGGCAGTTGAATTAGACCAGTTATACCCACATGATGCCTAATTCATGTGTCCTTTTGGCCCATGGACATTCTAGGGAGCAAGATTTCTCCAATTTTTAAAATCCATGATGCAGTGATAATTGGATTCATGGTGCTGCTATATGTCTTGGTATCATTTTCTTAGCTCAAGGGATTTTGAGTTTGTCTTAGTGCAAAGGAGTTGAGAATCCCACAGCCACAACAAATGAAGGCTGGGGAGTCAGTGTAATTGTAGTCACTTTTTCGCAGACCCCAGACACATAAACCATGTCTTTTTGAGAGTACCAAATGGACAAATGCATCTATTCCTAAGGCTGGGAGACAGCAAGCATGGAAACCTGAGGTTGTTACTAATTTTTAAGTGTAAAAAATATTTGGAGCTGGAATCCAAGCATAATTCCTTCTTCATATGGGTCAGAGCACCCATGCAAAACAAAACAGTCATCCTGGAGAATAGGGCAAAAGCCTGGGTAGGGAGCAAGTTAGGCTTTGCCAAGGCGCCAGTGCTGCTGACAAATAAGGAAAAAAATACTGGAACCTTGATGGGTGGGTGGGAGATGGGTTGGTCTTCTTTTCCACTATTCTTTTCTACACACAGAATTACTCAATAATTGGATGAAATCTGTTCCATAGATGTTATGGATTTGGAATTTTAAGCAAAATGTGATAGGATTCCTCATAAAATTTGATTGGAGATGTGTACAGATTATTTAGGGAGGCATCGTTGGCTTCTCCAACAGGGACCTGCCAGGGTGGTCCCAGGGAGGGGTGGTAACACCCCTTAATGTTGGTGGCCAAGATTGGTGCATATGCAGGGTGTGAATCCTGGGCATCTGCCTGGTCCAACTTTCTCTCTTAAGCCATGAGTAGATTCCAGAATAGGAGGTGTTGGTGGATAGCAACAAGAATTCATTCCTTCCTTTGTGGAAGGAGGCAGAAACATAACAAAGTCTAGCCCAGAATCACAAAAATACATCTGAGCGACAAGAATCTCAGATACAAATGTCTGAGCAGTAGGAAGAAGGCTGTGAAAAATTAGTACATAGCATCAACCTGGGTCAAAAGAGAGTACTGCCAATTTGCTTGGCGCTTGTCAGCATTTAGCGCTGGATGACTGGGTGCTTTAGGATGAGAGGTGCTGGGAACTGGAGAAGAAGGAAGATTTTTTTTCCCCCCAAAAGAAGCCAGTACAATTTGGGGCTGGAGAAAAATACAGTTGTAGATTACTGAGGGGCAGTCAGTGACTCTCGTAGATGCTAGTGAGACTATAGGTATAAAGAACTTAGACATTTCAGAATTTGTGTCCCTGGAGTGTCAGACGCAGGAAAAATTTCAAAGAGGGTTAGAAAGCCCAGCAGCTCAGTTTGGTGCCCTTACTTGGCTCTTTCTGCTTTGCTAAGGAATAGCCCTGTAGAATTTTCTGGTACTCTGCTCAACATAAAGAGAAAAACTGCAGAGAAAAAGCAGAGAGAGATAAATGTTGCCAAAGGAGACTAAAAAAGTGAGAATTAGAATTCCCAGGGCCCATCTTCATTCAGTGCATTTAATGTCCACAACAGGGAGGTGTTGAGGAGTGACTTTGGCTTCTATCATGATTTGGGTGACTCTAATACAAAGATGAATGAGAGAAGGAAAGAGGTTTATTAGGTTCAAGAGTTCCCTTATTACTTACAGCAGGAGCTTAGCTGGCATCTCTTTGGACACCAGGGAAAAGGTGCAGATGTAGAGCTTGGGTGAATGTTGAGTTAGAACGTATATCAGAAGGTGTAATTTTGAAACATGCTTGGGAAGATAACCAGAGAAAACCTGAGTCATCTTTCCTGATTTCATTTTGCCCCTAGTGTCCTCAGGAAGCCTCCAGAGGGAGAGACAATTCGGGGGACAGAGAGGGGCCCAGCACAATCAAAAGGAACAGGGTAGACTGAATTCCAGTATAAATATCTTTTGAAGTCTTGGCTCAAAAACCTTCTTTGAGGTCTTTCCTCTCCTAGGACGTGGGCGATTTTCCTCACTCAGCTCTTCTAGATATTGTGAGGAATGTTGGCCTCGGAGAGACCTACAGGCTGGCAGATGCTGCTCTATTCAGAAGATCCTGTCTAACACCCTCAGCTGCACTGGCTTGACCATGTGTTCAAGCTCTTGCATGGGGTTCAGAAGGCTGCTGCTGATCCTTCAAATGTTGCGAAAGCAGAGGTTCTAAAGCCTTCCCCAGCCCTGAGATGTTGACTCAAAGATTCATGGTCTCAATATTTAATCAAAGCTTTCCTGATACATTTGATGTTCAGTCAATGTTGGAAACCCCTGTGGTTTGGGACATTGCTCAGAGTCAAGGTCATTACTTTCTAGCAGTTTTTGATTTAAAACAGATAGCATTGACTTAACATCTGCAATACTCTCAAACCATTATAAATAATAGCAATAAACATTGGACAAATATATAAGATTTATATATAGTCATGGAGTAGATTCAAATGAAAATGTTTGTGGTACTGAAATGTCATGCTCATTCTAGGTCATGACAAAATATGTAGGTATTTCATTGAAATAAGCCTTCTCTTTCAATCTACATATGGAAACCCCTTTCCCCACTCTCCCCACTTTCTTGGTTTCCTCAAGTTTCAATGCAGCTTCTTTCAGAGTAATTTCTATCTGGTAATCTAATTTGAGGACAACTTTACTGCTGAATTCCTATTTTGTTTAATGAAATTCTATATTGTTTCTATTTTTTTTCTATTTGTATTTTCTCTCTCTTTTTAAAAGTTCATTGTAAGAAATAGGTAGTGGTATATTTTTGTGATTTTTAACATACATTTCATGGTTGGGGATATAGCACAGCTGCACCAGTGCCTGCCTGGCAAGTGTGAGGTCCTGATAATATATCAACCATTATTAATTAACTATTCTTGGTTTGAAAATATGTAACATCTGTACTGTTGTATGTTGCCCTGTTTCTTTCTTTGTTTCTGATTTTCTTGCTTTGCTTTTACTTTTCAAAATAAATTAAAATTTAAAAAAATAAAAAAAAACCCCACAGAATAATTTCTATGGCAGAAAGGCATAAGCTCTTGCCACATGAAAAGGTTTCTTAATAAAATTAGAATTTCAGAAACCTGTGTGATAAGAATTTACCAGATCATGAGTTAGTGTGTATGTGTGTGTGTGCGCGCCCACGTGTGCACGCATAAATGGATACCTATGCCGTGTGGGATGAGTTTTGAAGTTTGCCTGAAATGTCCTTACTCCCAACATGTGATATAATAAACATAAGTCAATATGGGTTTATTGACAACACGTAGACCAAACCTGCAGGATCTAGCTATGCGATGAAGCTATAAAATGGATGGTGATGGTTGGGAGGAGGACTGTGAGAGAAACGGGAAAGGGAGTCTCAGCTCTTCGTCTGAGAGAGGGGATGGATTGTTTCATTCAATAAGGTAAGATATGAATTCCGGCCGTGCGTGGTGACACATGCCTGCAGTCCCAGCACTTGGGAAGTTGAGGCAGGAGGATCCATGTGAGTTTGAGACCAATCTGGGATACAAAAATGAGTTCAAGGCCAGTCTGAACTGCAAAGCGAGACCCTGTGTCAAAAAGACAAAAAAAAAAAACGAAAAAAAAAAAGAAAAAAAAGTGAATTCCATAGGGAAAGTTGATTTTACCAGCTCCTCAAATGGGTCAGCAAGTCCGCAGAGCAGCTTCTCTGAGCTGGAGGTGGTATTTGCCTCACACTAGTTGTGTGCTTGGTAAACAGGACAAACTGAGGGTGTTAAAAGACACAGGTGTGTGCTGTGCCTTTGGCTGATAGCACTTTTAGATGAGCTAAGAAAACAAGCGTATAAACTCTAACAATCTTTTGGGTTTTGTTTACTTAGGCATAAAGGAGTCCAGACTATTGGCATCAGCTGAGCCTGATGAATAGATGTAGCTGACCTAGTAAAAAGCTGGCCTGCAACCTCGCTCCCTTGACAATAGCAGTACCTTCCTTGCCAATCCCATCCTGCTCTCCCTCCCACCTCCTCATTCTCATTGTCCTCCTCCTCCTCCTCTACACGCACACACGCACGCACGCACGCACGCACGCACACACACATGTGTATCCACTCATTCTTTGTTTCCCTGTGAAGATACAATTTTAATTTTTTTTCATTTGTCTTCCTGATAAGGGAACTATATGCACTGGCTTAATTGTTCTTCAACTATTCTATCCAAGAAAATTTTATCTTTCTGAAGAATCAGATCTTTGCATTATATGCAACCGAATCTTTCATTCTCCTTTTCCTCTAAACCACTACTCTCTTCTTCCTTTCCTTTTTTCCTTCCCTTGTCTATACCTTTCCAAGATCTGCCCAGCTGGTGCTGGGCCTATGTTGAGCTCTCATTCCTGTTTCATTCCTTTGACAGAATGTCTTCATCCAGTACTTACTAGTCACCAGGATAAAGGATAGGACTACAGAGATAAAAGCTATGGTCTCTGCCCACAGGTTGGCCACCAGCTGAGGGGCCACTATCTCAGGTTTAGACAATCAAATTACATATACAGAATTTGTGGATGCTAAAGAATCTCTAATGTTGAAACTTAAGGATTTGGGATATAAGCTAAAAAGATGTTTGAAAGCAAATTTTGAAAATCGACAAAGGACAAGATGGTGGAGCCAGGTGAACATGAGCAGAAGGCTTGCATGTCCCTGTTCAGCTCTCTGAAGATTTTTCTACAAGGCACCCAGTACTCAGAAGGGATGGCTCCAAAGAGGCTGGGGGAGGCCTTCTGTACTCCTGCAGTGGCTCAGACACTGGAAGAACATTTGGCCACTCAGTTTTAGTCACACGTGGATTTTAGTGGGGAGCAAATTCTTCCCTTGCCTGAGATTTGACATTCCATCCAAATGAAAAGAAATGTTCTCACATTTTTTAGTTTCTTTAATTTTTTTGCAAGTCTTTTATTTTCTCCATGGTTAAATAAGAGCTAGATCTTAGGGTAGGGGAACAGATAAAAAGAAGCAGGACAAAGAAAAGATCCATTTAACATCTCTTTGATAGAAAAAATGAACAAAGTCATCAGTGGAGGTAAATATGATTAAGAATAGGGGTGAATATTTGGAAAAGGTAGCTTTTCCTGATGTGCAAAGTCCTTGCTTAATACAGAGAGGCTCAGATGAAGCTTGGTATGAGTGAAAACAGATAGCTTTGGAGTAAAATGTTTAATTTGATCTGAGAATGGAATGTACCTTGTATACTTCCCTTTTCATGGAACTGATATATTTACAGCTTGTAATTCATTTACTCAAGATGAGGGAAAAACAGGTCCTGGCATTTACAGGAAGTTAAGGATGAAAAAAATTCCCCATTCACCCCATAATCATTCAATCTCTCTCTCTCTCTCTCTCTCTCTCTCTCTCTCTCTCTCTCTCTCTCTGTCTCTCTCTCTCTCTTCATCATCATCATCATCATCATTGAAAATGTGATAGGGCACCTTAGACCGAGTTCCAGAAATTTAGGTACTCATCTTATCTATTTGATAGATAGTGCATGAAAAGGACTGGCTGTGGATGGAGTAGTTGCTTGCATTCTTGTTTGAAAAAAATGACAAAAGTTGTCATTCTTGTTTCAAAAGGGCGAAAGTTTCCAGTAGCAAGTGATACTTGCTGAAAAATGGGTTCTGTCCTTCTCTCCTTTGTGGAGCTGCTTTTGCAGACAGACTCATCGTTTGGTTGAAGGAGAAAACCTCAGGGATTGCTGCTCACATCAGTGCAGCTGAGGTTTTGAGGCTTTGGGAACACATTGGCCACAGCTGTGAGTATTCAAAGGGACTTGGGGAAATTTAGCTTGCAAATGGTGGGAAAAGAAAGAAGTTTTAAAAGATAGGGCCTTTAGACATTTTGCAGGTTATGGGCAATATAATCTGAGGAATTCTTTATATCTTTCCCATCTATGCATTATTTTTAGGTCAGGAATTTCAAAGGGTTGTCTTCTGTTTATTAGAGTTCCTCTATATTCCTTCAAAAAGAGGAAATGAACGTATGTGATTAGTGAGAAGATTCAAACAAGAAACAAGGATAAGTCTAAGAATCTTAAAGAACAGGATGGGTGTACTAGACAGCTGCTAAAAGTCTGTTCTTGTCTTACTTGCCTTCATATATGTTTCATACAAGTTAAATTCTACTAGGTCATGATGTTCTCTGAAGTTCTGTTGCTTTGCTATGTCCAATTACTTGATTATCACCTTGAACTTGAAAATCCATCCCATAAACACAATATGTGCCTGCATTGTGCCAGGTATGCAAGCTGGAGGGAGAATTCAGGCCTCCTTGCCGAGCCATTTCATGACCTGTCAATACTGGGTCTTGAAGCTGAAGTGTGGACCTACCCTTCCTTGGGTCTGGACCAGCACGTCCATTGTGGGACTGATCCAGGAAAACAATGGGAATATTGTCAGGGAAGGTGGTATATCCAGAGGGTGTATCTGTTGAAACACTGGATTGTGAAATCCCTATCTGTTTCACACATCACAATCGTGGTTGCAATCACTGGGTTTCATTTGAGCTTCAACTGCTGACTTCTAGGATGATAGCACAATTTCCACAGAAAGGAGAAATCAGAAGTCTTCATCCCTGACAAGGATTTCAACAGATTAAGCCAATGTCATTACTTCTCTTAATAGTACAAAAGTTATGAAGTCACTATGGAGCTTATTCTGAAGTTTTCTAAGATAAATGTCCTGTTATTTATTTATTTATTACAAAAAACCTTAGTTTTTTTTTTTTTAACTCTTCCAAATACATTTTGTATTTAAGTCACTCTTCTAAAAAAAACAATAGTAATGAAAAAATTTATAGGGCTTGGGGATGTAGAAAATGCAAAGTCCTGAGATTGATTCCTGGTACCACCCAAAATTTATTTATTTTCTTCTTTTGAGTCCTTATATTAGGGAGACTATATGATATTGGCATATGTTGGTCTGATTTATTTCACTACTGTATATATGTTCAAGATAAATCCATTTATATATGAAGTCTTCTAGTCTATCATTCCATATAGCTGAGTAATATTCCATTTTGTGAAAATACCACATCTTTTTCAACCATTCTTCAGATGATGGGTATTTTGGTTGCTATTTTGAAGCCAAAGTGAGCCAATAAAAATACTCAAAGGAAGAGAATGTAGTCAACTTCTTCCCTAGCCTCCAGTGAAGAATCTCTTTGGATGTTGTTGTTGCAGCAGGTCATGGGGTTGACTGTGTGTGAGCATTCAAAACACAGTCTTAATGCCAGGCTTCAGCTCTCACTGCAAACCTGTAAGTCCCCAAGAATTCTAGCCTTGGCAGTTGAACCTGCCATTTCAGAGTCTGCCTGAGCACTTTAAAGTTGTAAGATGGGATATACCTTTTAGTACTGTTTTTGTAGGCATAGTAGGCAGTTCTTCAGCTTTTTGAAGTGTCCTTTCTTTTTGGAGTAGAAGGCATCTGGGTAAGCAGCTGTCCACAGTTTCCCAGCCCAGGTGAGGAATCAGTGATTGGTCCTGGGAGTAGGGAAGCAGTTAGAAGAAGGCTCCACAAATGCTTCCTAGACTCTGCTGCTTGGTCACAGAGAGGGGTTGCTGATGGGCAGGAGAGCTGGGGAGCCCTCACCCTCTTCCCTTTCCCTGCATGCTATTAAGCCCATTGGGAAATCCTGATGCAGTCCTGGATTAGGACTGGAAAGGAACTGGATAGGAAGAAAAGTGGATGGGGCTTTGTGGGCAAAGTAATTTTTTTGGTGACCACAGTAGGCTACTTTCTCACTAAGACCTAGTGAACTAACAAATGCCACCCGGTATTGAAGGCAGCGTAGGGGTCCTCACTACAGGGTTTCATGATGAATGTAAGAGGAATGCAAGAGCTTGCCCTAATCCATTCTGGTTATTAGTGGCTTCTTTTTCTCCACGTGAGACTGTGCCCTTTGCAGTGCCTCTTTGGAGGTTTTGAGGAGAGGTCATTATGATTTCTGGTGTTAGTCCTAATCCAAAGAACATTTATTCCACTTTGTTCTCAGCAAGATCCTTGGACTCACTTTCCTCCAACACTCCAGCCATCTGTTCACCACTCTCAACTGAGAAAAGAAAAAAAATTGTGTGACTCATGAAAAACTGCCCTGCAGGCAAACCTAGCCCTGACTGTCCCTTGCTTTGTTCCATAGGCAATCTTGGAACCAGGTTTTTTGGCCTGTCATCTTTAGGATTTTTCCACAACTGTGGAAGTACCCCTTGATCCTCTGCAGGCCTGCTGGGTCACCACGCCTCTGAAAGATATTGAGACTTGCTACTGTTGCTTAAAACATTTTCCTAGGAATTTGTCATATCAGCTTCCCTTATCTTGTGCTCAATCAGTTTTTGGCTCTAAAGTTTTTCATATTAGTGTTTAAATTGGCTAACAGACTCATTGGTGTAATCTATCACCAACTTGATAAAAATTGGTCTTGGCATTTAAGCAGGGCCCCAGACAAAATTATGAAATTGTTGAACTGAGTTGCTGGTATTCAACCCTTTCCGGAGCCCTGTTTGTGTCCTTTCTTTCATGTGTTTTCCCTGGTATAGCTGGAAAGTATCTGAACAAATATAACTTTAGCTGACTAATCTATTATAGTTGCATAAAGACGTTACTCTATGAAAATTTTAGGTGTCTTCCCACTCCACCCCTTTTAGAGGTTATTGGTCTCTAAGCTTGGTTGATTGTAGACTATCTGGTAACATCGGGTTAGTTAAGCACATTACTGTAGCTGACTGACCTCAAAAGTGAGGTCATACTAAAACCCACTTGAACAATGGAGATTAAAGCTTATGTTGACATAGAAATGACCAGAATGCTTAAACATCCTTATAACTAACAAAGGGCAAAGCATTCTTCTAACTTTCTTCCCTGGGCTCCAGGGCCTCTGGAAAGTGGGCTGCTAGTGAAGGTGGTCTCAGGTAACGAGATCTCAGCCTCACTGTGAGTTTCTCAGTGACAGGGAATGTGTCTTATTTCCCCGGTATATTGCAGAGATAATGCCTAGCCAAAAAAAGACCCTCAGAGAATGTTTGTTTCATTAGATTTGTAATCCAGGCCTTCTGATTTTTAAATCTCAGAATATTTCTGTTATATGTACATCAGGACTAAAATGTATTACTTGAAAATAGTGATTAACTTGTTATATTGTGGGTGGCTAAATATTCAGTATTTTAAAGAACAGAGTAATTCAGCTCATAATGAAAATTATCTCTAATAATGAAGTCTCAGGTACTTGGATAGCAAGGTCAGTTTTGGAAAGGTGTAGATTGTGGACCTACAGGACTAGAGTCCCTCAGATTTCAACAAAGGCAACCATACATTCCAAAGATGAGAACAGAAGTTATTTTCAGTGCATGGTACTAGAGCAACAGGACCTTTATAGGGGGCTAAAGAAAGAAATTCTTTTTTTACTTTGCACTATACACAAAAATT
>PVKN010017560.1:0-17274 GCA_004027915.1 Capromys pilorides
TCTCTTGCATATTTTGGGTCCTACTCATTTGTTCAGCTTCTCAGCCTGGTGAAACAACGCAGTGGTGACATATGTGGGTCTCTCTTATTTTGCTTGCGAGTATGGTCTCTAGGAAATGTTTTTTGTCAAATATCAGCGAGCTCAGTGCATCTGGGTGGCTTCTGTGTCCTTTACTCTGTCCTACCGATCACATGTCTGTGTTTGTGCCAGTACTATGGTGAGTTGTTTTTTTTTTTTTCCCCACTGTAGCTTTGTGATATAATTTAAAATCCAGGATTATGGTTCCTACTGCTTTGCTTTGTCACACAGGATTGCTTTTGCTATTCTAGGTCTCTTGTGGCCCCATATACACTTTGGGATTATTTTCTCCAGTTTTTTGAACAATACTGTTGGTATTTTGACTGGGATTGCATTGAATTTTGAGAGTGTGGCATTTTGACAATGTTGGTTCTGCTTGACCATGAACGGGAACTGTTTTTTTCTTTTTCTGTGTCTCCTTCCATCACCTTTTTCTGAGTACTATAGTTTTTGTTATAAAGGCCTTTCACTTTCTTTGTTAGATTGATTCATAAACATTTAAATTTTCTCAATGCTATTGTAAATGGTATTGTTTTCCCAGTTTCTATCTTGGTGAGTTCTTTATTGGTGTACAAGAATACTATTGACTTTTGTGTGTCAATTTTGTATCCTGTTACATTGCTAAATTTGGTGATTAATTGTATGAGAGTTTTGGTCGAATGATCTTCTATGTAAAGAATCATGTCATCTGCAAATAATGATAATTAGAATTTTTTTCTATATGTATCTGTTTTGTTTCTTTCTGTTGCCTGATTAGTCTGGCTAAATGTCAGTGCTATGTTGAACCAGAGTAGTTGCTGGTGAGATAGCTCAGTGGGCTAAATGCCTACTTAGGCAAGCGCAGGGACAGGGTTCGATTCCCAGCACCACCTGCTGTGATGGCCCTGCCTCTGGGTGCTCTGAGCTGGCCAGAGACCAGGTGTGGTGGCGCACACCTGTAATCTCAGCTTTGGGGAGGCTGGAAACAGGAGGATCACTATGAGTCCAAGCTGTGTCGTGAGACTCTGCACCAAATACATTTAAAAAATAAAGAATAATAGGGAAATATATATGAGATACATGTGAATTCTATAGAGCTAGGGAGATAGCTCAGTGGCATAAGCGCCCACTTGGCAAGCTCAAGGTTCCAAGTTTGATCCCCAGTACCACACACACACACACACACACACACACACACACACACACACAAATCAACTCAGAGTAGTGATAAGTGGATAGTCTTACCTTGTGAGGTTTCAGCTTTCCTCATTTCATATGATTCTGGCCATTTGTTGGTCATAAATGACCTTTATCAAACTGAAGTAAGGTCTTCCTTATGGCTATTTTATTCAAGTCTTTCTATAGACATTGGAATTTTTCGAACGCTTTTCTTTTTTTGTTGTTTTTTGGCAGGACCGGGATTTGAACTCACGACCTTGCACTTGCCAGGCAGGCACTTGTGCCATGGAGCTATATCCCTGGCCCCTTGAAAGCTTTTCTTTTTGCATCAATTGATATGATCCTGTAATTTTTTTCTTAGCTTCTATTGGCTGGTCTATCACATTTATTTATATTCATATGCTGATGCATCCTTGCACCCCCGGGATGTAACCTACTTAGCCATTATGCGTAATCCTTTTCATGATTCTTCACATTTTATTTTCCAGTATCTTACTGAAGATTTTTGTGTTTCTATCAATTAAAGAGACCGGGCTATGGTTTTCTTCTTTAGTTAGATTCTTGTCTGGTTTGGGGGTTGGGGTAATGCAAGCTTCCAGGAATAAGTTTGTATTTTTTTCAGTTGCATTTAATTAAGAGAAGTCACAACCATTTACATTGAAAATTATCACTGAAAGAAATTGATTTATTCCTGGCATTGTGCTCTTTGTTGTTATTGACTCTTCTCTTTTTCCATTTTTCTTCAACTGCTGATGTATTCCTTCCTCTGCCCTTTTGGCTTAGTTTTCTCTTGTCTCTGTCTCTCCTTGAACATTTTCTGAAGTGCTCCTTTGGTGTTCATATGCCAGTCACATGAAATTTAATTACTTTTTCACGAATTTTGAAAGTTTTAGGGGAATCTTAGTTTGGGTTGCAAATTATTTTCTTCTAGGGCTTGAATCACTTGAGTCCAAATGCCCTCTGTTGAGAAGACTGCTGTAATCCTGTTTAGTTTATATTTGTAAGTGTTTTCTTGTTTTTTCCCGATGCTTTTCAATTTTTTTTGTGGTGGGGGTGGGGAGAGTCTACAGGGTGTTCAAAGTCTCACTACTAGATCGGACTTGTAGTGATCCACCTGTTTACAGCCTCCCAAGAGCTAGGATTATAGGCACATGCCACCACGCCCAGTGTCAATTGCCGGCTCAGCGAGCTCTGGGAGTGCGGCCAGCATGGCAGGCACTGGTATTGAACCCCCAGCTCTTGCACCTGCTTGCAGGCACTTTAATCTGCTGAGCTACTTGGCCGGCCCTTCTCTGATAGCGTTTAAGATTGTCTTTTGTTGCATATCTAGGATTTTGACTATGATGTGTCATGGAAAGTTGCCTTGTTCCATCATAGTCATCTGGTATACCATAAGCCTCACTTATTTGTCCACTGTATTATTTCCTTATCATTGGAAAATGTCCGGCTATTATTTTTGTAAACTTTTAAAAATTCCATGTGTGCTCTTCTGTTTTCTCTCTTAACTTCAAGTAGCATCAGGTTGGTCTGCTTAGACCATCAACTAGGTGTTGCAGGGATTTCTCTTGCTCTCTAATCTTTTCTAAGACTTCTCTGAGTAATACATTATGAATTTCCATTTTGTCCTAGATTTCTAAAACCCTACATTCACATTGTTTGTCTCTGCTATTTATGAATTCTTTAGATTTTTTTTTTTTTTTATCTCTGGAACCATTGAAACAATTCTGTGGAGTTTATATGCTTTATAAATTTGTCGTTCATATTTCGATCAGCCCTTCCAAATTTTCATTTATTTCTTCCATAGCCACATTGGCCATTTTTAATGATAGCTCCATTCTCTTTTGGGTTATGTTCTCGTTGAGGTCACCAAATTTATGTAGCCACTCTTTAATCATTTCCTACAGTTCAGCTGTCGGATGTTGGCAGTACTCTCCCTTGGTCCCCATTAGGTCTGCTCTAGGGGAGTTGGGAATCTTTAGGTGGCAATTTATTGTTTTATTTTTCTGTGTTCATTTTTGTTCTTTTTTTGTGTGTATGTGTGCATGTGCGTGTGTGTGTGTGTGTGTGTGTGTGTGTGTGTGTGTATGTGCACTGAGATTTGAACTCAAATGGAGTGAAAAGAGGTTTGGTTTTGTTTTGTGCTAGGAATCAAACTCACAACCTCACACTTGCCAGGCAGGCACTGTGCTCTAAATCCCTGGCCAAGAGTTTGTTGTTGATGTGAGGATACCATTTTCTAGGTACTATTTTTCAGTGATGTGGTTTTGGCTTTATTTGTGCAGAAATATCGCGTACCACTTCAGCCTACTAAATGTAATTGATTTGGACCCCCTCATTTTCTTTTTGCCTGCTGGGCAGAGATGATTAGATCTCCCAGGACTCTTAAAAGTTAATGAGATTAATGCTTTATGCAGTTTAAATGCAAAATTTATGGATGAAAATATAAATTTAAAAGAATGTAAGTGTCATACACTTTATTCTATTATAAATTAACAAATAAAATTTAGAAATGTAAAATGTTGGATCAAAAACTGACATAGTGTTAAAATTTCAATGAACCATAGAAACATTAGGTAATTCAGTCACTGAAGAAAAAAGTCTGTGAATGCAAATATTGTCAAGTGACAAAATTATTTCACGTAAATTGTTTCAGATGACAAAATACATTTTTAAATTTTAGAATAAAGTAATGTAAACTGTAATGCCAACATGAGGATTGCAAACATATTTTTTAAATAAGGTTGATATTATTTAATATCAGGCTTTAAAATGACTTTCTGGAAATGTCTCAAAATATAATGCTGTAAGATCTGAACAACAGTAATTATAGGCCTCACCCTCACATTCCAGCTGCTTTTAAGATTTATTTTTAACATTTTTTTTTTCAACTTGATTATGCTTTGCTTTGGTATGGATGAAGTTTTTTGAGTGAAATTCTTGAATGTATGGGTTTATACTTATATTATTTTGAAATCTTTCAGCCTTTTTTTCTTGAGATTTTTTTGCTGTAATTCCCTCTAGATGCCAATTACATGTTTGTTTCTCTATCTCTGTCTCTGTTTCTGTCTCTTTCTGTATCTCTCTCTCTCTCTCTCTCTCTCTCTCTCTCTCTCACTTTTTCTCTCTACTTCATTTTGGACAGTTCTCTATATGTCTTTAAGTTCATGGACTTTTTGTCGTAATATCTAACCTGCTGCTGTTAATATTAGTCAATGAAATTTTTAGAATTGTAATTTTCACTTCTATAAGTTCCATTCTGTTCTTTGTATGTTTTCTAGTTTTTGTTTGTGCTATGTTCCTATTTTTTGTTTGAAACTTTGCATATATATATATATATATATATATATATATATATATATAGATAGATAGATATATATTATCTGTTTTAAAGTCATATTTACTAGTTCTATCATGTCTGTCATTTGGAAATCCTATTTCTATTACCTGATTCACCTGGTTATGGAATATCTTTCCTTATCTATTAGTTATTACTTTTTATTAAATACTGGTTACTATGGCATTTTATCATGTGTTTTGTGGTACTACTTTTAAAAGGACATTGTGTTGACTAGTCATAGATAACTCTGATTCTTTCGAGGCTCATTTCTCAGTTTTTAAGCTCAGTTTTTAAGCACAAACCTTAGCTGTAGATCTGCCTTCATCTCACTACTGAACTCTTACATTTCTGTTTTCTCTATGGAATATTCTTATATTCAGTGCTGCTTTTAACCTCTCATTGGTGGACATCAAAATCATCCCAGTTCTGCATTGGTTTTTCCTCCATGCAGTTATTGATTGCTATCAACCTAGTTCTTACTATTGCTTTTGCTGCACCCCATAGGTTTTTGTATATTATGCTTTCATTTTCACTTGTCTTAGGAGACTTTAAAATTTCCTATTGGATTACCTCTTTGGTCCATTGTTAGTCAATAGTATGCTAATTTCCACGTATCTGGATAACGTCTAAAGTTTCTCTTGTAGAACTTTAATTTCATTGCACTGTGGTTGGAAAAGATATCTGATATAATTTCAAAAATGTTTTAAGTTTACTGAGCAATATCTTGTGCCCATCATACTGTCTCCTGAAGAACAGGAGTACACGCATTCTGTAGCTGTTGAGTGGAATGGTGTGCAGGCATGCATGAGGCCCCCATGGTTTAGGATACAATTTAACCCTGTTATTTCCTTGTTGATTTTTATGTCTATATGGTCTTCCCACTGCTGAAATTAAAGTATCGATTACTGGGGAGTTAAATTGGCATCTGTCACTCCCCTTTGGTTTATTAATATTTGCTTTATGTTTTCGGATGGTCAGGCATTTTGCATGCATATATATTTTGCACTATTTTCTCTTACAAAATGGACCTTTTCTCATTGTATAATGACCTTGCTTGTGTTTCTTTTGACTGCATTTATTTGGAAATCCAGCTTTTCTATGTGCAGTTCTTCTTGCTTTGTTTTGAACTTCCATTGCCCTGAATGCATATTTCATGCAACTTCCAAGCCTCTTGGAAGGCCTCTTGGAAGGAAATTTTGAGATTTCCTCCAATTCAAATGTAAGGGTATGTAAGGGTAAAAGTAAAAGAGAAATTTCATTCTGTCCATGGATCCGAGCTATTTTGAAGTTTTCCTGGAAACCTCCTTTAAACTACCTGTCTTGTTACCTGAGTTTGAGGTAGGGCAGAGTTTTCTCTGAAAACTCACACACAGCTTGTTTAATTACTCTGCTTACTTTTAGGATACTTTTGCACTGATGAAAGGTTTTTGTTTCTTCTTGGTTCCTCTCTTTGGGCTAGAAGTCTGATCTGTTATCTCCTGCATCATTTTATATTAAAAGGTTTTAGTAAAAACTATTTATCTAACAGGCATTGTTTCTTAACATTTAAAAGAATGATCACAGAAAGTAAAAGACTGTACCAGCTGAAGCTAATTAACAGCCCGTTCTTGGAAGCCAAAATAAAACTTTAAAAATTTTCTTTATCTATTCTAACTAAAATAATCTTAATCCTCTCAGAGGAAATGAACAACTCTAAAGATAAAATATATGGTGCAAAGATAAGACTTTAAAAGAAAAATACAATGAGTTGCCAAAATAAAAGCCCAATAATACATTTTAAAATATAATTTCTCTGCACAAATACATTTTCTAAGCATACATATAGAAAAACAACTAAGAACTAGGTGTTACAACAGAAGAGTTTTTAAAGTGATATTCAGTTCTAAGCTATTTCTCTCTTATCTCACAAGACAACTACTAGGCCTAGATGCTAAAGTCCATTTTTTCTTTTATTAATTGATTGGTTAATTTTTATTTTAGAGAGAATAAAAAATGACAACACATTAGGAATGATACAGAATTTTATAAAACAAGATGGTAGGAATTCAACAGTTCAACAATGTTGTATATTGTTGCTTCTATTGGTTCATTGACAGGAACAGTTAATGTTTAAACTTTTGACCAACTTTTTTACATGCTGATATCTGGTAACATGGACAATGGCTTTTTTTTCTCTTTGTAACATTTCTAGTATGGCTTCTTTATAGCCAGTGTATGCTTGTCCTCCAGCCCAGGATTCTGGTTTCATGAGTGCTACCTCTTTGCAATCCTCTGCATCTCACCTGGGAATGCAGTGCTGGATATGCTGAAATCTTTTCAGCTGTTTTTGGTCTTGGGTACCGGTGTTTGAGGCCTCTGACCAAGGAGCCATAACCTGTTCTCTAGCAATGTTATTTTATGTGGTTTTTATATGGAGTAGCCTTTAGTTTTTCTCAGATCTTATTAGTATCTTTGGTTGTTAAAAACTTGATATCCTTTTTCATTTATTGAACTATTGGAAAAATATCTGTGGTGGCAGAGGACAATCCATATGGCATTTGATTAGGTCTTCTCATGGTACTTCTTCTTCTTACTGAAAAGTTGATCAATTTTCTGTGATTAAACAAAAGTATTTCAGTATTCCTCTCCATGATTTTTCTATATATCCAGTATGTTCTCCGAAAGGTTTTAGTACTGCCATATCTTTTTCATTTTGGAGTTTTAATTTTTAATTCTTTTGGGATTTGTTTTAAAAAGTGGATTTATAAATTCCCCCTAAGGAAGATCAGAATCCTTTGACCTTTTGCTCTGACAAATGAGAATTTTGGGTGAATAAGTGCAGAACCTCTTTCTGAAACCCAGCCCAAGCTGATTAAAGCCAACGTGGCTTTATTCATCCATATAAGTGGAAGTTGATGGGTTAGTGGGCATCGGGCATGATTTGAATAGGGCATTCTATCGTTTCCTTTGATCTCCTCTCTGCCTCTTGCAGGGTTTGCTTCTCCTTAGTCTTGGTTCTGTTTTATGACCAAAAGATGTTTGTGTTACCTCCATAGCAGTGTGCTCCTCCACACACATCAACGGAGGAACAGGGAATCACTTTCAGGAAGTGTCCAAGGAAGGACAAATATATCCCCTTGTCCACATCCTCTTCTTTGATCTCGTTAACCCAACACTGGTCACCTTGGTGAAAAAACTGGCCAGCAGAGAGATTATGTTCATTAGTTTGAGCTTCAGCCACAGAATGAGATACTCATGAAAGTTAAAGATCTCTCAATGAAAATTAGGGTAGTCCCTAAGAAAAGTGGGGATGTTAGATAGCTAGCCGCCATATCTATTACAGAACATGTATTCAGAGAATAAATGTTTTACAAGAGGAGAAAAGCATACCAAGCCTTGATCTGTACTAGGCATTGAGAAGGCATGAGCGTAGGTACCAATTCTTCCACACAAGTATTTCTGATGTTGACTGTTCACTTGAGAGTTGTACTGTACAGATGCGGTTGATTAGATCAGTTATCCAGTACAGATAAGGCTGATGGTCTTCTCTAGGAATTTTTGGCTGATACTCGAACTAATCAGGTTCTGCTAGCCTGTGGGAACAAGTATATAAAAAGAGAAGGAGTATGGTGGCCAAATTTTGCATTTGCATGGAGAGGCAAAGAAAGCCACCAGGGAGAGAGAACAAAAGGATGAAATGGTTTATGAGCAGAGAGAAGATGGAGCTTCCTCGGTGCTTGATGACTTCTGCACTCATGGCCTAACTGCTCCTTAAGCCCAGTCCTTGTGTGGCATGTTTTAAAACTGGAGCACAAAGACAAAAGAACAGCATAGTAGATTCCAAGGAAAATCCCCTCCCCGCAGTGCCTCAGAAGCAAAGATGATAGGCCTCAGTGACTTGCCCACGGACAGGAAGCTGGCTTTGCCCACATGGCCATGTCACGCAGCAAAGGTAGAAGGAAAAAAGCTGCAGAGTAGAGAGATTTCTTTGTGTGACTTCAAGAGCCTTCTCTGTCACCTCTTACCTTCATTTACCGCCAGCTTAAGACAGTAAGGGGGGCTTCATGGGGAGTGTAAGGAGATCCTGATGTCTGTGTTGTGCATATGCAAGGGCATAGTGACGTTTGACTTCACTCTGAGTAGTCTGAAGTTGTTTCTCAAAATAAAGAGAATCCACTAGGCTAAGACTCACTTTTGCCCCCTGATGCATCCAACCCCAGCTAAAATCTGCAAAAAAAAGTGTGTTAATCTGAGGTCAGCTCACTGGGGTTAAAAGATTCTCTTCTGAAAGTGGGCTAGGCTACCTGAAGACGTGACAGGTTTCTAAATGCTTAGAGCAGAGATTGCCAGAGGAGGTTATTACAGTGTCAGGGGTGCTGCCTTCCAGATCTTTAGTAAGAAAATCCAAAGATTAATGCTAAATGTGGGAAGAGTGAGAAGAGAGGGCACTGATGTCGCGTCATACCAGCTACATCCTACACCATACAGGCTGGGGTTGTGGCATTCCCAGTGCAGGAGGAGGCAGAGTGAGAATTTCAGAGACAGCCCTGCCAGCTGGGGCCTCCACCTTGGGGTGGGGAAAGCCCTACACTGGAGAAGAGCGTGGATGTATTTCTTTACTGAATGGATCTCTAGCTGTGCAAATATACAGCAGACTGGAACAATCTATGCCAAAACATCAAGCATCAATACAAAAGCTAGGGACTTATTTCAGTTTCTTCCTGAGGGATAATACATTGCTTTTTTTTTTACGTTTACTCACTGCTTGATGTAACACGAGATCATTTTAAGAACTCTACAAAGTAGATCTTAAGCTATGTAGCAATTATTAGCTCCCCTCTGTAACCAAGGAAAAGGGGGGGCTCACAGAGGTCATCTGCCAAGGTCACACTGTCAACAGTCAGAAGAACAGGGCTGTTGACACAAGCGCTGTGCATTCGCCTTGAGTATTCACACTCTTTCTACTTGCAGCCTTGGGTGTTAGGGACCAATGAGAGACATGGATTTTAAATGCATGAGACTTTATCTCATTTGGAGGATTAGAGAGTTTTCCTACAAGAGGAGTAGTTCTTGAAATGGACTTTTAGGATGCTAGGTTTCCTACAAGCTGAGATGACAGAAAGGGACTTCGAGTAGAAAACCGACAAAATCGAGAAGCCAGTGCTGGAGAGAGGAGTCCCAGGAACTTCAGGAGTCTAATTTGAGTACAAAAAGGACTGGAAGAGTTAGTGCAAGACAAGTTTGGCAATATTTGGGGCCAATAGAACGGTAGCACTTTTTTAAACAGTGTCTTCTTTAATTTTTTTTATTAATTTTATTTTTTTTATTATTAAGCAATTTTTATTAATATTAATGAGAAAGAGATAGCAATGAGACAGTTTCACAACAGGTTAGTAGGATGCAACAATTAATGCATTGCATATTATTGTCTTTATAGTAGTTGTTCAGAGTACAAGATGCAGACATCATGTCTTGTCTTAACAGTATTAGTACAAATCTTTCTTCTCGTTGAACGAAGAGAAAGTAGCTGTGTATATAGTCCAATAGTCCATAATAGTAGTGGGCTATCAACAGAGCTGGTACTATCAAAGGAAAGTGATTGACGATGTGTATTATGCCTAACGAAAGTCACCTGGAGAGAAAACATTCTCTCAGGTTTTCACAGAGAGCAAACTGGTCAAGCAATGGCTATGACTCATCCAGATGGCTGACACTGACAAAAGATCTACAAAATGCTGTGCATGGTTTCAGGGTACATCCTGAGGGGATTTGACTAATCTTGTCAGATACAAAAGTTACATTTTTTGTTATGTAGGTCTTGCTTTAACTTGGCTTTAACCATCTAGCAGAAAAGTTAACCACAAGGCATAAAAAGTAAAGCCATATTAATATGCTGAGCTGTAAAAGGCTCAATTCTTTTCTTTTCCCATCCTTTCCAGCTGCCTCCTTGTTCTATGAAGGAAAGTGAAGACATTCTTCCTGAATAATTTGAAAAGCAGGGATTATGTGCTTGGATCTCACATAATATTAGGAGAAAATTACAAAAGCTTTTGCAAAACTAGGTGCATCTAATTTCAAGTCTATTGCTGCAGTGAGAACATGTAATTTCAAAACTCAATTTCCTTGTGTGCAAAGTAGTAAAATTGCCTCATAGATAAAATAAAGTGACTTGTGACTTTAAGCAAGCCAAAGACGTCACCTTTCTGTTCCTCAGTGTCTACCTCATTCCATTGTGTTGCGAGTTATACTTTGCTTCAATATTTGAAGTGCTTTACAAGGAATTTTTTATTTTTATTTTAGATGAGCAAGGTATTGTTTTTCTTAGAAATGCTTGATAAATGTCAAGATTAATTTTTTATGTGTTCAAAATTAAACCTTTCATTTTAATTACATAACAACAGTCCTCTGGTGAGGGTAAGAGCCCATTTAAACTGAAAGTTATGTTATAAATAAAAATATGTATTGTCTGAAAAATGTTAATGGCCTAATTTAAAATGAATAGAAAGGTACTTAAGGGAGGTAGCAGTTGTAGACTTTCTTTTCTTAAGAAATCGATACTCATAAAATTCAACGTTGTAATTGAGAATTAAAAACCACAGTGAGTTTATTTTAAAACATGTAGTCTATCATCTTTGTTTTTCCCTTGGATAAGACAGTGTTTATACCTTGAAGTCTATTTACGTTGCTGCATCTATGCGCTGACTTTGAAGCGACCTTTCTTTGGTGCCAGAGCCAGAGCCAGAGGGCACGAGCGAGCGATCATGTGGTCCAACCTCTCATTTGAGAAGAATAAATTGAGGCCAGAGAGGAGAGCGCATTGCCTCAACATCTCATCCATTTCCCATGCTGTAAAACTCTTTGTTCTTAAGCACCAGACTGAGCTTGAGGAGAGCCAGTCATCCGTCCTTTGCTCCTTTGCTATATGGCCTTTGACACTCAGCAAAAATTCCATCTGTAGCTCCTGGAAGAAGAAATTGGGTTCAGTTCTTAACAGCATGTTCTACTCTCACTGAAGCTGAAATCTGAGACTAAGTTTCCAGCCAGGCTTCCTATTTAACCTTACTGGACCCCAATCTTCCATCATAATTAGGTAAACTATGTTTTATTTACTATTTATTTAGTGGTCAGCAAGAGGGCCCTCAGTGGCCACCCTCTGGAGCATGTCCACTGTGTAATGCACCAGGACCTCTACCATGAGCAGACTAACTGGAGACCAGAAGAGCCCAGGGAAATAGTGATCTTCATGCCTGAGCTTTGCAGAAATGAACAGCATCTCGCTGGATCTGATTTGGATCAGTGGGCCACAGATCTTCTCCTGTGAGATGGCATCTACTGGTCTGACATCACCCGTTTTCTATGTAAACAACCTTAAGTCAGAAGAAATCTGTGCTTCCTTTCCATCAGCTGGTACACCAGAATAAAATTTTTTCCCAACCACCGCTTTATCTCCTGTAGCAGGCAGACCAGTCTGATATGTGGTGATGTCACCAAAACTGGACTAGATGCTCCATAGTATTCTTGATGTGACTCAGGAGAATCACTAGTCTTTGGAAAAGAAGGAGCAAATTCAGCTGCTCTCTTCCCAAATCCAGGCTACATGCAGTTGGTTGAGTGAGAAACAGCTCCACAGTAAATCAGTGCCCACACTTTGAGGCACTCTGCTCTCTCCCTGCAGATGCATTAAAAACCACCATTTCCTCGACATGGCACTTCCTAGAGCCTGTGAAGAGTTCAAGAAAGTTGAGCATCCAGTGGCCACAGGATCACCTGTTCCTGCCGGGGTCCCTTTCAAGGTCCCAGAAAAATTATATTTCTGCTGATAAGCTTGGTTGCCCCATTCAGTGTTAGAATATTTATCAACACCTACTTTCTTTGCTGTGATTCACATGCAAATGGAGTTAATTTTATTTATATAGTGTCTCTAAGGATGTGTAGTCTGTACAGGGATTTTTTATAGAAAATGAAAGAAGGCTTTAGTAGAGCAAACCAATGTAAAGGTGCTGCAGTTTTGGAGGCTTTGGCCGAAGAGGAGACAGCTAACACACAATGCAGGACTCTCGCCCGTCATGTGTAGGAGAGGCCAGCTCTTCCTCTCTTTGCTGAGGTGAGCCAGAAGTATGGCTAGAAAGGAGAGCAACTGGCATTTTTATTAGAACCAGATAAGTGGCAAGAGTGCATTAACGAGAGAAGGGCATCTCTACGGAATCCGCTGCATCTTTTTTCAGATTCCATTGTCCAAGGCCGGTTCTGTACCCATTCCATCTAGTTCAGCTGTGGTCCAGGAGTGCCCCGCCCCCTCTGAGGTGACACCCTGTAGAGCCACATCAGGCCCCACCCCAACCACAAGGACTAAGTTGTCCAGACATGAAAGCTTCGTACATGGAACTGTTAGCAGCCTCATAGAGCCCATGGACACCATGAAGGACGTACTGAGTCATTAGGGAACCACAGACCAGGGGAAAACCCCTCAAGTATCTCATCTTTCTATTTGTTGCCTCCAGACTTCCCTGTCTATCTCTCAGGTGCAGAAGCAAAGGCAGAGAAGCCCATGACCAGCAGCCACACTGACCTGCATGGTCACTGCCGTATGTCTGGCTACAAATCCCTTCTATGATATTGTCAATTTTTTTTATCATTATCTATAGATAAATGTACTTATCTATACATTTCTATAAGTAAAAAATTATTTTCCTCTGGGGCTATCTCCATGAAAATTATTTCGGGAAAGTTAAAGACAAGGGCTTAACTGTGCGAGGATAGAAGTTGTGAAGTTCTCAAATCCTAACTGAGAGCCATACTGGGAAGAGTTGCTGCTGCATAATCAGTCTCAGCCCAGGTGACCTCTGCCAACTTTAGAAGCTCTTTGATGGCTTCTTAGTCCATTTATGCAACAAAGAAGTTGATGCAGATGTTATTGAGGTTTTGTATTTACAAAATATTCTTCAATGTTCAGATGAAAAATGTGACTCATAGGAAGTGCCAGATATGAGCTAGACCATCCCACAGAACCAGCTGGTACCTCTCAGGGTGATGGAAAATTGGCACTTGAAAAGTCCTTTGGCATCAACTTCATTTTCTTCACCGGTGCCTTTTCTCTGGAACTTGTTTACGATTTTTTTACCTTTTGCTGTACCTTTGTGTTGGCTGATATTCATAACCTCCAAGAGGATCGTTGTAAAGCACAACTTACCTAGGGGAGACCTGAACAAGTATAATTTCTTTTCCACCAGATAAAGGTTTGTGTGTGTGTGTGTGTGTGTGTGTGTGCATATGTGTGTATGTGCATGTGTGTGTGTGTGTGTAAATGTGCTTATCCTTTCTCTCTCAGTATTTGTCAATCATGGAAATAGATGTGTCAGGAAAATATCAGATTGGCTAATCTCATCACTACCAACAAGATCAGTTTTATTTTGGTCTGTGATTTCCTTCATTTAGAATGTTTTCAAAACAAATTATGGGATTTAGTTTTTAAATTTCTATTGTTATTTTACACGCATGCAGTGTGTGGTGATTACATTCATTATGGGAGTTTGTACATGTCCAGAATACATCTTAATCCTATGTCTCATCCTTTCCCCTCCCCATTTCCTGTCTTGGTCCCCTTCCCATTTTGAAAGCTTTGTCTGAAGAAGAGACAGCTGACCGCCAATGCAGAGCTCCTGCCGTCACCTGTAGGGGAAGCCCACTCTTCCTCTCCTTGTTGGAGCAAGCTAGAAGTAATTGCTAGGAAGGAGAGCAGTTGGCAGTGTTATTAGAACTAGATAAGGGGAGACGGTCTATGAGTGAGGGAAAGGCGTCTCCACAGCGTCCCCTTCATCTGGTTCCAGAATCCATCTTCCCAAGCCAGTACTGCACCCACTCCACCTGGTACAGTTGTGGTCCAGAGCCTGGGTTCCCTTGTCCCTCTTATTAGCTATCTGTTACTTTGCCCTTTAATTTACTTATATCTTCAATTTCTCATATAAGAGAAATGCAACAGTTAAGTTTGTCTAATTTATTATACTTAACATGATGTTGCTATAAATGTCTCAAAGTTTATCATTCCTTATGGCACAGTAGTACTGCACTGTATATAAATACCATGTTTTCTTTACCCATTATTTTTTCGATGGCTATATAGGTCATTTCCAAGAATCAGTTACTAAGAGTTGTGGTGCTGTGAGCATGAGTAAGCTCGCATCACTCTAAGATGATGTCTTTCACTCCAGCAATCTCACCACCCAAATTCACACAAGCCTTTGAGATACTTTCAGAAAGTATCTATTCTCAAATGCTGTTTTCCTACTAACCCCATATTTAGAGACATCTGAATTAGAGGGAATATTTCACTCATGAAATTTGCCATAAATAGCACTTGTCCTGCCTGTTAAGAAGAAACTAGTGATCTTCCAATGTAGCATACACAGTCAAGCACCATGATTTAGTCTAGCCTGTATACTTTTATGTCACATGGATTTTTTTTTGTTTTATTCATCCCGCTTGATATTACTCTTCCTTTTGCTAATTTTAATAACCATTCAGTCCAGCTAAATCAATCCTGTGATATGGGCCATCTTTTGGCATGTGTTTTCTAATGTCATTTAAGGATATTTTAAATGCGCTAAGTAAATAGAAGTTGTCAAGCATAGATTAAAAACATTATTTTTCAAATTTCCATCTGAAGTGTTACATAATTCTGTTTACTGCCTCTCTCTGTAATTATTTCTAAAACTCACTCCAGCTGTTCATACTGTTAAACTTTAAAACAGATTGTAGACAAAAAAAAAAAAAAAAAAAAGTCCTCAGCTGCTTGAATTGGGATGAAGAGCATCATCATTCATCTCCACTGGACAGATCCGATCAAGCAATTCCTAAGGCAGGAAGCAATGTGGGCTTTGTCTGGAACACGCCGTAATGGCTCTGTTCTCAACCATTTAACAATATTACAAGTGCCTTTGACTTATCATCATGCATATTCATTCAATTATTCATATGTAGAATCCATGAATATTAATCAGTTTAAGGTTAGTTGTAAGTAAGATTCATAGACAGTCTTCTGCTCAAAACTATTTCTGTTTTGAGTCTCTTCTGGCCAAGTGATCAAAATTTATAATTATCCATTGTATTCCTAGGGAATCACTCTCAAGCCCCATTAGCTGCCCTTTCTAGGCAAGACTTGTAATTAGGATTTTTTTTTTTTTTTTTTCTACATGCCATCCTTTGCTTCCATACTCATCATCCAGTGTTGAGTTTTCTGGTGGTTAAAGGTCTTGTCAGATGAGTCATCCTCCTCTTAAGTGGAAATAATTGATAAATCTGTCATGAGTCATGTCTCCCAGATTGCATGCCCATTTTATTAATGGAAACTTTTCTAGGCCGTATCTGGAAGAATGGCTAGGCAGCAAGGTAAACAGCATTAAGAACTTGGAGGATAGCGGTGGTGGGAGGAAGCTGCACTCAGGTGATAGTCCACTTTCTAATATGGTGTGTTGGATCTGATTCTCAGAGGCTAACATGGACTTGACTATCTGTGGGCAGAAGATCTGTAGAGCACGTGGTCCCAGGAAAAGCCTGTAGAGCCTGAGAGGAAGCAGGTCAAGGAGGGGGCGGAGCTAAGCAAGGGAGCTCCAGGAGGTGAAGAACAGCCTCATCCTGGTCCTGCAGACAATATTGTACTTAACCAAGCTGGGCTTCCACTCTTCCACACCAGCCAGTCGCTGGCCACACGCCACCCTGGGGGACATAAACTCCTTGGCACTTCCAGGTCTGTGTAAGCATGGCACAGGGGTACAAGGAGTCTGGAATAGTCCTCTAAAGGTTATCATGTACACTGTTAGAACTCAGCACACATAAGCTGGGAGAGGGGCTTGGAAATCAAAGGAGGATACGTGGAATGTATAGTCTACATGGAATAGTATCCCCATATGCCACATTGCTGTGAACTTGGCAGGAGGCAGAGCAGAATGATGTCCAGGTGGGCAGGATGCAGCAGTTGTTCCTTCTCCCTGGAGATATCTGTAGCACCAGGTCAAGGTACAGAATAGCACCAGCATTCCAGAATCTTCTTTGTGCTTCTACCAATCAACAGATCCTGTGGAAAGGTAGCCAGTACTCTAATGTAATTAATTTTGCTTGCTTTTTAGTCTTATAAGACTGCAACATCTACTCTGCTATGTCTGACTTCTTTATTTAATATAGTAAGAGTCTTATAGCATCTAGCAGTACCTTTATAATGCTTTAAGGTATCTTCTTTGTAGTTTATTTTATTACAAGTAAGCATTTATGCTTTTTCTAATTTAGGGCTGCTATGAGTAAATGTCATAAATTTCTTTTTTTGTTGTTTCATGTATCTATCAAATATTTTTAATTTTTTGAAGAAAATAAAAATAGGGCTGGGGATACAGCTCAACAGCATAAGCTTCTGCCTGTCAAGCGAAAGGTCCTGAGTTCAGTCCCTGATACCACACACACACACACGCACACACACACACACACACACACACACACACACACGTGTAAACAGAGTAAAAATACCAATAAAACATTAGAAATGATGATACAGAATTTCACTAAACAAGATGATAGAAATTTAACAATGGTTGTTACATTGCATTTTGTTGTCTTTAAATCAGTTGTTCAGATTATCAGACATGAGTTGAATACGGAATACTTGAGGGTAGAGTTGATTGCCTAGACTTTAGCTTTAGTAGATATTGCCAAATCATTTTCCAAAGTACATTAAA
>PVKN010017561.1:0-17273 GCA_004027915.1 Capromys pilorides
ACACTGTAACAGAGCTTGTTAGTGGCCAAAGTACTGTAATAGAATGTCCTTCAAAGAGTAGGGTGGAAAAGACACTGAATCTTCCATTTGGGTTTCTCTGTCTCTGTCTGTCTGTCTGTCTGTCTGTCTGTCTGTCTGTCTGTCTCTGTTTGTCTATCTGTCCATCTCCTCTCTCTCTGATATTTTATTTGAGGGGAGGCCAGCTACTTTTTCATGTGCAGCTTCAGCAAAGACCCACATGTTGAAGCACCGAGGGCTCCAGTCACAATATCTGAATAAACCTGAACGCAGGTCCCCCAGCCCAGCTAAGCCAACATCTTGAGGGACACTGAGCCATGGTCACTTATCTAGACTAGCTCCTGATTTCAGATTATCAGAAACTATGTGAGAAAACAAATGTTGTTGGCTTTAAACTCCTAAGATTTGCAAGAATTTGTTATATAGCAATTGATAGCCAATACAGATACCAGGATCATGATGACTCTAAATTCTGGGAGTGGCTGTGGAAACTTGAAGAATGTGGTTTTCAAGAAAGTGCAAATTTCCTTGTTCAGAGTGTGCCTAGATCTTCTGATCTTTGAGGAGGCTGCTTGCCAGGAATTAGTGGGAAATAAGGAACGTGCTATAGAACACTGGAGGAGGTGGGAGGGCCCTTCAGATTTGCTGGTATAAATTTGCTTGTTGTCATGTTGAAAGTTCAGAGATGTGCATAGCAAGCTAGGTGATCTAGCAAAGGAGACTGATGCATAAAATAGCAAGATACCTTCTAGTATCTTCTTGCTGACTATAGTAAGTTGAAAGAGAGGAAATACAAACCAAAGCAAGAACTATTCAAGGCTAAAGAAATGGGACTTGGTAATATTGAAATTTCGCAGCCTTTCCAGAGAGCAAATGATGTTAAAATTGGCTTCCAACTGAACATATACTCTAGGAAACTAATAGAAAAATACAGTTTAAAGGAAAAAACTGAGTCAAGCTATAAAATTATTTGTTATGACTAAAAGCATACCTTACATTTTTTCATCAGACAAAAACTACTCTAAAGGGCTGGCCAGATAGCTCAGCATACTGAAGTACCTGCATAGGCAGACACAGGGACCTGGATTTGATCCCCAGTGTGCTGTGGCGACCCCACCCCAAAGGTGCTGAGGCAGCAACTGAGACTGGGCATGGTGGCGTGAGCCTGTAATCCCAGAATTTGGAAGTCTGAAAACAGGAGGATCGCTATGAGTCTGATCTGTGTAGTAAGACACTGTAGATCCCATACTAAATACATTTAAAAAAAAAAACTATTCTAGAGACTTGGATAGCATAAATTGAATATATATAGCCATATAATCAATCTTTTTGGTTGTGAGTAATGTAGCCTGCAAGTGTTTTTCAAGGTGAAAAAACATGACTAAGAAGTTTTAATTTGAAAAACAAGCAGTACAATACAAGTACCATGTCACACCAAATATCACTTGATGACAACTGGTTTTTCTCTCTTGCTGCTTTGACACACAAGTGCTTTGGATTATGAGCACAGTGAATTATTCTCACAGTTTTACTATATATATTTCTTTTTGTGGGGAGGAGGAAGGGTCTACAGGGTGTTCAGGGTCTCACTACTAGATCAGACTCCTAGTGATCTGCCTATTTACAATCTCCTAAGAACTGAGATTACAGGCCCACACCACCATGCCCAGTCTCAATTCTGGTCTCAGCATGCCCTGGGAGTGGGGCCAGCACAGCAGGCTGGCATCTCCCCACCCTTGTGCCTGCTTGCAGGTGCTTTAATTCGCTGAACTATTTGGCTGGCCCTGTATGTATATATATATATCTGGAAACCCAGAGTGGACATGAAATGTTGATATTATTTCAAAGACTTATGTTGTAAACTGCAGTAAAATTATCTCAAACAGACTTGTACAGTAAATTTGTCTATTCAAGTGGACCCTGGCAAGATCTGGCAATAATACCAGAGACAGTACAAAATAAAAGATGATGTTGGCACCCAAAATTTTATGAGCAGAAGGAAAACTGAGGAAATTTTGTGGCTATAAATATATGCCACCTTTTCTGATAAAGGAAAATTGACCTAGAAGGTAAAAATTAGACTTGGAGGGTAGAGATAACAGTCCAGAGTGTAGCCGAGAGCCGTGGGGCTGAGTTCTAATCAAGGAGCTTCTTGCACTTTTCCAGCTTAATTTCAGAACAAAATGGTCTAGCACCTCCATTTTCTCCCTTTCACTAGGCACACCCCAGCAATTATCATGCTCCTCTTCACTACTGCACAGTAGGTGTGCGAGTCAAATTGCCTGTCTCTTGAGTCCATGCATTTTAAATAGTGGGCGAATTGTACCTATGAGTGGACTAGAAGAAGGCAAAACTGAACACAGAGACACTAGTTAAGGCAATTGCATAAAACCAAGTTAAAAAAAATAATAAAGACCTGAACTCAGTGAGTATGGGATAGGGAGAAAATAAAAGATTTGAGAGATATTAAGAAGGTAGAATGTACAGGGCCTGTGGTAGAGAGAGACTTTAAAATTGAGTGATGTGGTAGAGTTTTGACTAGGATATTTGGGTCAAAAGTAGTGCCATCTACTGAAATAGAGACAGATAGATAGATAGATAGATAGATAGATAGATAGATAGATAGATAGATGCTTATCTAAATACCATGAATGTAAAGATTGAGGTGCTATTGTGCGTTTGGAAATGTTGACAAACACTAATTCTTATTGTCACTCTTTTTGGTCACTGTCCTCTATCTTTCTTGTAAAATTTGAAATTTAATTATGTCAATAATACTTTGTGTCATTGTTGTCTTCAAGCAAGATGAAAGCCTTTGGGGTAGAAGTGGTCATGAGAGTTACTTCTGAATAAGTAGAAATCCAATAGGGAAAGGGTTTCTATATCTTTAAAGAGGCTCTGAAGATAGGCCTTAGGAAGCCAACTCTGGTTCCCATCTGGTGGTATTCACAGCCTTTGTAATCTACTTGAACACAGGCAGAGTCTATGGCTTGCTCATAATCAATAGAATACAACAAAGGTAATAATAAGTCGCCATTCCCATAATGAGAGCATTTTTTTTTTTGTAAAAAAGTGTATTTGATTGTTACAGGGTCTCACTATGCACATAGCACTCATGGTGATCCTCCTGCTTTCAGGCTCCCCTCTGCTGGGATTACAGGTGTGTGCCACCACGCTCAGACTCTGGCCAGCTCAGCACACCCTGGGGGCAGGCCTGGTGTGGGGCATGTAGTGCTGGGGATGAAACTGCAGTCCCTGAGCTTGCCTAAGCTTGCCTAAGCAGGCACTTTAGTCTGCTGAGCTATCTTGCTGGTCCCAAGAGTACTTTTCATTCAAAGGTGATAAGAAGTTGCCCTGTGGATATAGGATATTTTTTAAACCGTCTGTATTAACAGATTGGATCTAGAGCCAATTTCTGTTCCTTGCTGATTGTAAGGAAGTTCGATACCATAGTGAAAGACCTGTGCAGAAACCCATGAGGAAGGGAACTGTGCAGGCTCTGGGGTCTGCATCCAGGTCCCCAGCACTATCAGCAAAAACACAACAACTTCCATTGCTTATTAGAAGGAGGTACTATCTGTCAACCTACTGAAGAAGTCTGAGGTGGATCAATGCTCATTTAAGTCTGTGAGGAACTATCAGCCTGGTAAGCAGAGACCCCTGAAGCAGAGTCCAGTCTTGTGCCTGGATCCCTACAGAAATTGTAAGATGACCAATACCTGCCATTTTATATCACTGCATTTGTTGTAATTTGGTATACATTAAAATAAAAACAAAAATTCATAAAAGAATCATACTAGTTACAGAAATACCAGTTTTGATCAAATATAAAAAGGATATTTCACTAAATGGAACAATCTAAAAGCAAAACAAGCCTCATTAGGGGGTATTAACCCCCCATTACATAAGGTTTTAAGCAAATGATGTCAGCCCATCAGCTAGATGACAGCAGACTGTACTGGTTAATCCTCATAAGGCTCTTTTCACATTTACTTATTCTATTTTTAATTGACAGATCATAGTTTGGCACGGTAGATCAATAATTCTTTATTCCTTCTAGCTGAAATTTTGTACCTTTTGATCAACAGTCGCATCTCCAGTAACCGCCTTTCTTCTCTCTACTTCTATGAGTGCAACATTTTTAGATTCTACATGTGTAGTATGGGTTTACCTCTTCATTTTGACCTAGTACAATAAAATGGTGGATAAACCTCCTTCCTACAATCAAAGGTGCTGCCGAAATTTCATATTCTCAAACAGATTATCCAACTAGATCACCTGATTTTAAAGCGCAAGTAAAGATACAAGATAAACACAGTTTTTACTTATTATTTTAAAGAGCATATTTTGGTTGAAAATAATTGTACTTATATAGCATGATGTTACCATAATTCTATGAAATCTTAAAAAAGTATTGGCTGCAGGTAGCCTGATTGGGATCCCAGATAGAAGTAGATGATTTAAAAAACACCAATCAAAAACACAAATCAAATACTAGAAGGAAAAGCTGTGATATTTTTTTTTCTTCTTCATTTTATGTATTTGGTAGAGTCTGACTATGCAGCTCAGACTTGTAGTGATCCTCCTGTTTTCAGCCTGCCCTGTTCTGGGAATACAAGTGTATGCCACCATGCCTGGACTCAGCATGCCCTGTGGGGTGGGGCTGGAGCAGCATGAGGGAAGGGGGATTGAACCTTGGTCCCTGTATTTGCCAAAGCAGGTGCTTAGTCTGCTGAGCTACCTTGCTGGCTTTTGTGATTTTTTTTTTTTTTTTTTTTTTTTTTTTTGCATTTTACTAGGGTCTACAAGTTCTCATCACATAGATCAGATTCATAGTGATCTGCCTATGTTCAGCCTCCCAAGAGCTGGGGTTACAGGCACACACCACCATGCCCAGTCTCAATCACAGTCTCAGTGTGCCTTGGGGACGGGGCCAGCACAACTCTGGTGTCTGCCTAAACAGGTACTTTAATCCACTGAGTTATTTGGCCAGTTGTGTTTTGGTTTTGATAAGGAATTTTTATCCAGAATACCCAAAAAGGAGAGTCTTAAAATGAAATAGTATGAAAACCACTTTAAAATTTGTGCAAAAATTTGAATAGACACCTGTTACAAAAATCTCTGAACAGCTAACAAATATATTGAATACACTTAATATGATTGGTCATTAGGAAAAGGAAATGAAAACCACAATTAGATCCCGTTTCAAACTCACCAGAATGACTATCATAAAGAATACAACAAAGAAATGTTCAGAAGATACAAAGGGATACAATCTCCTATGTGGCTGGGAGAACACAGAACGATATGACGGTTTTGTAAAGAGCTTGATAATTTTTAAAAATTAAAAATACATTTTTTGTACAATCCAGACATTCTATTCCTAGGTATTTACCCAATAGAACTCAAAAATCTACCTCCACACAAAAAATGCTAAGTGCATGGTATAGCAGTATTTGTAATAGACAAAAAGTAGAAACAAAAAAATCCTTCAACCAATGAAGATAATGTGATAGAGCTGAAAACAGAATATTATTCATCCACAAAAGGAATAAACTAGTGCACTGTCATACAGTGTAGGCAAACCTCAAGAACAATAAAAGAAGTTTGATAGCTACTAACTGCATGGTTCCACTTATACAAAATGTGTAGAAATGAAGCCCAATTAGAACAGAATGCGTATCAGCAGCTATCTGGGGTGAGGCATGGGAAGAGAAGTGACTGTAAATGGGAACAGGGTATATTCTGGGGTAACAGATGTGTTCTAAAATTGGGCTGCGTGATAGTTGCACAATTTTATCAATGTGCTGCCAATCCAGCCATAAAATTACAGTAGGTGAATTTCATGGTATGTGCAGGGAGGGCAAGGTATCAAAAATAAGTAAACAGTAGTATGTACCTGTGCCCACTCCCCAACATAGGTGCTTATCAGATGCATACACTCCAAACATGTACTAATAAATTTTTAAAATTTTAAGTAAAAAATATATATCTCAATAAAGCTTCTTTTACCTACTACACCGGAATTAGATGGTACCCACAAGACTGCAATTTCATGTGAAAGTGTAGACATGCAAATGATGTCAGGGCCTCTTGCCCTGGCAGGCTTTCTGAATCCAAGTGTTCATACTTCCAGCGGGAAGCAGGGGGAGGTGGATCAGCACTTATTCCTTTAGAAAGCACTTGCAAATTCATTACGGATGAGAAATAACAGGGGCAAGAGGAGGACATTTGTGAAGAGCAGGTTCTCTCATTCCCAAGCACTTTCTGGCAGCTCCCAGCTCTGTGCAAGGATGCTAGTGTGAAATATCTTTGTACATTAAAACAGACATTGAACATAGCCTCAACATAATTGCTTGGTAGCATCATTAGGGTTTCTGAAAACTTTTAAAATAGCCTCTGACTCAGACAATTCAGTAAGCCAGACATATCTTTCCCCTTCCACCCTCATTAGTTTACATAAGAGACACTCCTAGCACATTTCTGCAGTTAATTATCAAATTACACCTTGCCCAAGAATCTCTACACGCTTATCATGCACATGCATACTTTAAAGGACATGGACTATGAAAGTAGCTGAAACGCATATTTATTTTCATAACTGAAAATGCCAGTTAAATGTTTGACATTCCGATCATGTACCTGGAATGGGATGGGCCTCTCTCCTGGGAAGTCTGGGAGGACAGGCTTCCATCAAAGGAGTTTACTCGGTGGCATCCTGAACTTGTGGCCTTGGGTGAGATGGAGTCAGAGTGGAATGTCTCACAGACCACCTGAAGACCCTTTCAGAGGTAGAGACAATACATTAGTATTTTTCCTCTTTCAGAATATTTTCCAGAATATTATATTAGATTCTATACACAGTAGCATAGCATAGCATAGCATAGCATAGCATAGCATAGCATAGCATAGCATTGTATAGTATATCCTCTTGATCACACTGTTAGGTTTTATACTACATACAGTGATGTGCATGAAAGTTTTGCAATCTCCCTATAATGTCATAGACCCAGGTATTTTAACTTGGTAATGGAAAAAGATTTCTACAGTGCACTGAGTCCCTCCTAGCAGTAAGCTGAGTACTTTCCTACATCTTATTTCCTTTTGATCTTGATTCTTTTCTATTTTACTTCTATATCCAGTATCTTCAGGAAAAGTAAAAGCCCAACAATTCATCAAAGATATGCTTAGAGTTGAATAGAGGCAGGAGGCTAAGAACAGCAGGATGCAATCAAAGTGAAGCCAACACACGGCTGCGGAAGGGGCAGGTTGTAGTGTCCTCATCAGTCATTTCAGGGGGGCACAACACATTTTTCAAGGTGACATGATGGCCTCTACTCTGATTTATAAGTACACACTCAGCAATTCTGTAATAGGGTGGCTTATTTTAATTATATTTAACTGATAACTATAATACTGTTCAGGCAAAGAGACATATTTTTTTCCTAGACATCACAGATGAAATTCTCCCCTGAAGTAAAAAGACTCCCCCAAAACCTAGCACAGAATTCTTGTCCTTATATTTTCTGTTTTCATACAAAAAGTAAGAAATATTTCAGCCATTATTTATAGAAAAACAATCATAGCTAGTAATTTCACAAAATAATTATTCTGAGTTTGATCAACAATTCCTTAAATTGAGTGTACTATGTGTGAGTCATGTCTCTAAAAAGAGAAAAAAAAATTAGAAGGCTGGGTGGGGTGGCATGAGGATGTGGGGTCGATCTCAGCACTGCAGCTCCTCTCTATCAAAAATAATCAGATAAACCTAAACTTTGAACTCAAGAGTTCACAGTTAAGTTTTAAGACCAGTGAGTACAGGCTGGAGTAGCATGTCCAACAGAACTCACATCAAACCACAAATAGCCACATAGCTGAATTTAATGATTTAGAGGCCATGTTAAAAATGTTGAAAGAAATATTAAAGAGGAGCAGCTAAAGCTAATTTTAATAATATATTCTATTAAACTTTAATTACCATTTCAACACAAAATCAGTATTAAATGTTATTAAGAAACTATTTAGGGCCAAGGAGATAGTACAGTGTGCCTCACGTACCTGCCTGGCAAACACAAGGTCCTGATTTCCAGTACCAAAAAAAAAAAAAAGTTTGCATTTATTTTAGATACTGTGCGTTTCAAAACCTGGTGTGCCTTTTAGATAACAGGCTCCTAGTAGGTACATTCCCAGTGTTCAGGAGACATCTGAGCCTACAGGTTACTAGGTTGGATCCTAAAGGTTTAGTTTAATTAGACAAGAGTTCCTGGAGAATTGAGCTCTCTACAAGGTTCTCAGGATAACATTTAGATAGACAGAAGAAAGAGATCATTGTAGAGATGGGAAGCGGTGTGAACAGACACGGGCTAAACTGAGCATGCGCCATGTGTTGACGGCAGCGCTTAGCTAAGGGAAGGAGCGAGCAGAAAGGTGGTCCCTTAACAAGAATGGTGCCAGGCAGGGGAAGGCACGGTGGGCCAGGGAAGGGACTCAGTCTTGAGATGAAGGCCAAGGGTCCTCCACGGGTTCCCACGGAGGAAGAGATGCAGAATGGCTCCTTGCAATAGCCTCAGTGGAATGACGAGTTAATTAATTAATGGCATATGAAGAAGACTCCTCGGGCATTACTAAGTGGTATTTATGTTTCAAGCCCGAAAGACTAGTAGTAGAAAATTCAGTTAGATGGTTTACATGAGAACCAAATTGTGAAGTTATAGATTGAAAGGGCCGTGGTGAGCATGGAGAACAAAGAGGACATCTTAGAACATAATGTAAATTAGTATGACTCAGCAACAAGTGCAGCTGATAGGATCAAGCATAACAAAATATGAGCTCTGCATACACGTTTCATGGTTCTTCAGGTGTTATCACCTATAAGACATATCATTAAAATATGCACCATTGGGGAAAAATGATTCTGTTAATTAAACTAGGGCACGGACGTATTATTAATAAGGACTTTATTTTATACTTGTTAAACTAGCGAGTTTAGATTTATCTACACACAGCTTTTCTTTTTTTCAATTTTATTAATTTTAATGAGAAATTGCAATGAGACAGTCTCAAAACAGGTTAGTAGGACAGTTACAATAATTAATATATTGCACATTGTTGTCTTCATAGTAGTTATTCAGAGGACAAGATACAGACATGATATCTTTTTTTTTACAAAAAATAAAATAAAAACTTTTTTTGTGATGGCCAACTCAGCCTGCCCCTTAGCTTTTCATTATGTATTTATCCTATCTATGTATAGTTAGAATTTTCAATTAAGGATGATTAATAGTGACTTTCCCCAAATAATAACTTCCTCTGTGTCTCAACTGTTACTTTATTTTTTTAAAGTACGTTTTTATTTTTTTGAAAAGAATGCCAAGTTATTCCCTCTTACCTTTTAACTCACTGACCCCTTAGAACAGATTTCAGTGCTGAAAATGACCAAACTCATGTCGCACCAGTGATTACCACCTAAAGAACACTATCAGGCATGATGACCACCCAAAGCCAAAGACTACTGAGCACACTTAAGTTCAAGATGTTAATGTCCTTCTCTTTTTTTTAAGATTTACTTATTTATTTGGTATAGGATCTTGCTACACAGCTCAGACTCATAGCGATCCTCCTGTCTCAGCCTGTCTGGCACTGAAATTACAGGCATGCACCACCACACCTGGTTTCAGCGGCCAGCACAGCAGAGGGTCGGCATAGCATGCAGCACCGGGAATCAGACCTGGGTCCTTGCACTTGCCAGGCTGGCACTTAGACTGCCAAGCTAACTTCCTGGCTCATTATTGTACAACTTAAAGTATATAAACCATAGTATAAGCAATCGCTCAGTAGACGGTAGATATAGCAAGATTCTTAAGATTTCCAGCATGTGGGAAAGAGTATGATATTCCTGATAATAATACACTGTTGAAAAGAAGACTCAATCTAAATAGAAGGCAGCAAGATTTGATTTGTACCTGTTGGACTTAAAGTGGAGCCTGGTTATGTAGTCACATATTAAGTTAATAGCAATATATATATATACATATATATATATATATATATATATATTTCTGTATGGCTTTAATTTCTTTCTTTCATAAATCAAATGTGACAAATTTGCTTCAAATTATATTGCTTTTATATCTTTCATGTTCTGTTTTACAGGTTACATATGGACTTCCCATGAAACTTTAGACTCCTGGAGAGATAGGAATATATCTTATGCTTCCTTTCTACTCCCTGCTCTTCACTTCCTGAGACATTCTTTCACCTACACTAGAGTTACTTAATAAACACTGAAGAATTTAGTAATGACTAAGAAGGGAATGATACTTTAATGTGACATGAATAACTAACACTTATTGATTGTTACTTGCTAGCCATTGACATAAAGCGCGATTTTCCACATATGAATTGAGACAACACATAGTCAGACGTCATCTTGTTCAGAGCCACAACACTTTTGGGAAATGCATAATGTTAATTTTCATATTTGACTCACAGTAAACCTGAGGATGTTAAGAGCTCTCCATTCAGGAAACAGGAGGGGGCTTAGGTCCGTAACGCGATTCCAGACTCACGTGTTTTTCTCCATATTACGTCAAAGAATTTCTTTCTTTTTTTTCCTCTTAATCACAATAACTAACCTCTCTTAATCACAATAACTAACCTCTCCTAATCGCAATAACTAACCTCTCCTAATCGCAATAACTAACCTCTCCTAATCGCAATAACTAACCTCTCCATGTCCTTTGCCTTGATTTGGGGATTCACAGGTCTGACGTTGACTGTTGATAGGAGAACTTCTCTTAGCTGCAAAGATGAAAGAAATTCCACCATGAATTTTGTAAAATTACAAGTTTATCTTATTTCATAAATTAACATTATTTTAAAATAAAACACATTTTAATAGATCACTGGCATTTTATGGTAGATGTAAAAGAAATCAAATGTCCAACAGAAAAGAATTTAAATGTATTTAGTACAGAGTCTACAGGGTCTCACTACACAGATTGGACTCACAGTGATGCTTCTGTTTTCATCCTCCCAAGCACTGGGATTACAGACACATGCCACCACATCCAGTCTCAGTCATGTCTCAGTGTACCTCAAGGGGCCAGCGGGGCAGGCTGGGGGTCGAACCCTGGTTGCTATGCCTGCCTAAGCAGGTGCTTTAGTTCACTGAGCTATCTGGCCAGCCCTAATTAAAAAATCTTAACATATCCAGTTCATCAATGTAGATAATGAGCTCTTCAGTCTGATGCAGTAGGTCAAGGTACTAAACAGTGAGTGATACTAAAAATAAACTACTACACACCAAGTCCTCTTCTAAGTATCTATATGTATTAAAACAAGCCTCTCAATAACTCTATAACAGGGAAAGATTACCATACACATTTTACCAATGAAGAAATTGAGGTACAAGGAATTTAACTTGCCCAAACTCACTTAACAGCTACATGAAGATGTCAGCCTAGGCTGTGTAACTCTGCAGTTTGTTTCAACCAGCACATTAATTTGTCCTTCAACTAACAGTCAAGCTAATTACATCTGTACCTTGGGATCAGGAACTGGGAGAGCTAGGGGGCCAAAGCCTCACGGGGATGGTGAGTAAAGGGGTATTGAAGTGAAAAGAGATTTCCAAGGCTATCATGTGGCACTGCCCTTTCTGGCCACGCTGTCTAGGCTGAGACCAAGTTCCCCTCAGATACTTGACATCATTTCAGAGTCACAGGGATCAGGTACAGGGGAAAGAAACCAGCTATGAGTATCACCCCAAACCAGCAGATGGTGAGGTAGCTAGTGCAGGTGCTTGCATAGGCAGACATGATCTCTTACCAGTTTTTGTATCTGCATTAAATGAGAGTTATGTGTTACACACACACACACACACACACACACACACACACGCACACAGATAGAGACAGAGAGACGGAGAGAGAGAGGCAGAGACAGAGAGACAGAGACAGAGACAGAAACTGAGAGGAAGAGAGTGAGTGCTATGGGTATAGCTTAGTGGTAGAGTACTTGTCTAGCATGTGAAAACCCTATACCTTGTCTCTACCTCTGTGGGAGGGAAAGAGAAAGAGGGATGGGAAAAGGGGGAGAGTGAGCCCAACTTTGAAATGACTATTGGCTGACACATATAGGAAACTACGAAAAGACAAAAAATTGTTTAAAATTAAATTTCCTTGAACAATATATCATGAACATATGGTTTTTTCCGCTAATTTTTTGTTACACTTAAATATATTTTTCCTCCTGCATATTTCTATAATTTTTAAAGTCTTACATCTGCCCTATACTTAACTGTCCAACTGTTTGAATCCAAAGTGATTATCCCTTCCATCACAGAATCTGAAGTAGATTTCTGGCTACTTCAAGGATACCTTTCCCTGCCTACAGTTTAATATTTGTTAACTATGCCAGAACATCACTCTTGACTGTATGATATGATATATATGTATGTGTGTATATCTAACTTTTAAGATATATGTGTGTATACACATCTGTAGATTTTCCATGTCATTTAAAGCTTTACTATTGTGTTGAAAAGCTTGCAAACAGAAGCATGGAATTCATAAGGTACTTACTATAAAACGGGTACTTGGGGTACATTTTCACTGCTTATTGAGACATTCAAAGATGGCACTGCCATCTCTTGCACATAGTGGAAATACTCAAGAGAGGCTGAATCCCCATAAGGAGAGATGTATGTGAATACATATATTGTGGGAGCCTCCTGTGACCTTGTAATAATGTTATATTTGTTCTCCAATTCAACAGTAAGATGATCTCCCTGAACAATCCCTGAAATGAAATGCTTTGATGCAATAAAACACTAAGATGAGATTGTGAAGGAATCTTAACTGCATTTATGATGCTGATCATTCTGATGGTAATAATTATAATGATAGCTCCTGCTTACTTACCATGTGCTGGGCATTCTTCCAAACTTTTACATGTATTAACTCACTTATTCCTCATAGTAGTCCTGTAAGTACTATTCATCTGATACTTTAAATCACATCATACACATGAGGACTGAGGCACGAGACACTGCAATGTCTTACCCAAAGTCACATAGAGTTCAGCATGTGTCCTTGGTTTAGCATTGCTTCTATTGGACACCCAGAAAAAAATGACACAGTGATCCGTTTCTCCTTAGCTTCTTAAGGGCAAATAATCCCACCACCATCATTCCCACGTGAGAGGGGATCCACCACGACCATCCCACTGGGTAGGTTAGTCACAAACCTGTAATGATGTTCCTGATGGGCTTTACCAGAGCTGTGAAGCCGGAGACCTCAGGCTGTCTGTGCTCCCACATTGGCTGCCATATAACAAGACCACTGGCCAATCGGAAGGTGAGGTCAGACTCCTGGGGGCAGAGAAAATCTATGTGCAGTAACTGACTCCAAAGAACTAGTTGAAGGAATCACTGGGTGCATCGCATATAAGGTTATTTATTGGAGTGGTTGATTGATCTACCAACCTTTTTATTTTCAGATGAGTGTTTCTATGGTAAACCAATGACCCAGACTAATTACTCCATAGTGGTCAACTTTATGCAAAATTAAAACGTTAACCAAAATGAAGCTTTGGGTAATGCATGGAACACAAATTACTGTTTTGTACCTTCAGTAATTGAGACTTTTTTATTCCAAGAGTTTTGGTAGATCCCTCCACTTGTGATTATCATTATAATTCTTTTTTTTTTTTGTTTTTGGTTTTTTTGAGACAGTGTCTTCCAATGAAGTCCAGGCTGGTCTCAAACTCACATCAATCCTCCAGCCTCAGTCTCCTAAGTGCTAGGATTACCGGTATGTGCTACCACGCCTGATTTATAATTCTTCTTAATGATTTAATCACCCTCATTTCTCCCTCATAGGCAATATCCCAGATGCTATCTATTTGGACATTTTACATATTTTCCAGTCCATCTCTCTTACATTTCATATAATCAAATAAATATATTTTGACCCTTCACAGTTTGTATTATTTTGTAATGTAGTTCTCTTAATAATCTCTAATTGCTTGACACACCAACCATTCTTGATCCCCAAGGAATTGTCACTGCATTAACACAGCATTAAGAACTGGGTGCATAAGTTCTAGGGAGATAGCTTGGTGCCCTAAATGCCTGCCTGGCAAGTGCAAGGACCCAAGTTCGATCCCTGGTACTGCATACTGTGCTACCCAGAACCTTGGGCATGCAGTGCTTATCACTGAAACTGGGCATGGTGATGCATGCCTGTAATCTCAGTGCTGGGGAGGCTGAGAAAGGAGGACCTATGAGCCTGAGCTGTGTAGTGAGACCCTATATCAAATATATATATATATATATATATATATATATATATATATATATACATTTTTTTTTACAAAAAGAACTGTGCGTATAATAGCCAATAAATACTGGCTGACTTAACAATCCATGCTCACACAATTCATCTATATTTGAAGATCTCTTTCAGAAGTGCGTTCTCTCCCTTACCACTGCATTCTTTTGAGAAGCTAAGGTATCTAAAATTCAACCTCACCTTTTATAAATCAAACTCCGTAGCATTGTCAACATTACATTTTAGGCATCTTTGCCTCTCAAAACCATATAAAGATGGAAGCATAGAACATTACCACAGATTAATGAACACATCAGGGACCCAGGAATTTACTTAGTGCCATGATTTGCAACCCTAACTAGCGCGTTATAATCATTTATGGAGCTTTTAAAACACAGGAGGCCTAAGTCTCACTTCTCTCCTTTTCCCAGACACATTAAATTAGAACCTGTGAGAATTTCTAAATTTCCCCCTGGTGATTCTTAAAAGCAGCCACCACTGACATCTACTGAAAGAAAAAGATAAGATCGAGGAAGAAACTGGACAAAGAAGAACAAAACAACAAACCAAACATCAAAAGTGATTGAAATGGTGAATGAATATGTAGCTGAATATCAAACAATCTTCAGCTGAAAAGGCTGACACATTCCCTAAGTAAGTGCACACACTGGTACTGATGCAATCTCCGAGTAAGTTCACACATTGGTATAGCAATGGTTCTTCCACAAAACTAAAATCTAGGCTGGGCCTTGGCCCCCTCTGCAGCTCAGTCACAGCAATACCCACAGTTGAAAAGCCTCTAAGGGTGCTGTGGAAACAACAGGGCAACTCTCAAAGCATTTACTCAAATTCATTCCACATTTATTCTACAAATATTTATAGAACACACATATACCTGGCACTATTCTGGATTCTTGAATACAACAGAGAAAAAAGCATAAAGAAATCCCTGCTACCAGGACAAAAGAGAAATACAGCATTTCAAGGGATGCATCAGGCAAGCAGTTGACACCTTGCACAAGAAGGTCAAGGAAGCACAGTGAGTAGGTGTCTTTTGACTAAAGATCTAAATTAAATAAAAGAGTTTCTATGAAGTCATCTCCAGGAAAAATACGCCATGAAAGAGAATCAATAGTTTGAGGCTCTAAGTTTGCCTACTGTGTTAGGAGACATACAGTCAGCTCTGTGCCTGGTATCAAGAAAACAAGAGAAGAGTAGAAAAAAAAAATAAGGCCAGAGAAGTGCCAGGTAATTTACTGTCTCATGGGACACAGGAAAGACTTCACAATTACTAAGTAACAAGGGAAGACATTAGAGAATTTTTAGTGGCAGTGGTATGAATGGACATATATTTTAACAGATTCACTTAAACTACTGGGAACAGTTAGAAATATCAAAAGTGGAAGGACAGATGACTTAGGAAGCTGCCGTTTTAGTCATCTAAGTTAAAGAAAGTGAGGTGAGGGTGCTAATAGAAGTGGTAGATTCTGAATATGTTCTGGAGATAGAACATATAGACCTTATAGAATTTGGTAGTTACTAAGAACTAAAATGGGAGAGATAAAAAGGTGTGAAGGACTTTTGGCTTTTCTATTGATAAAAAATGGGCAAGATGGGGGAGAAGCAGACTTGGAATTTTCAGAAACATGACACAATAAGTTTGAGATGCCTATTAGATACAACTAGAGATGTTAAGAAACAGGCTAGACAGATAGGTCTTGGGGTTAGAGGAGAGAAACCCAAATTCCCCTAAGATGAACCTGGAAAGTCTGCATGGCATTATCCAGCAATCAAGAAATTAACATTAGGTAAAGCCTACCAGATCTGCCTCCAGAAGTTCAAGAAGTCAAATATCAATTGACCTGGTTTTATTAATCTTTTAATTTTTCTGGGTCCAATCTTTTTCTATGATTCTCTTAAGTAATCTTGACACAAGTAAAGCTTCCATGGAAACTGACATAGAAAATAAATATTAAGACTTTGTTCTAGAATCCTGGCCTTTAACATCTGCTCCATCAATGTGACAGTTAGCACTCCCTGACAGTGGCTGTCAGCATATTTTACTTTGATACATCCCAAAGTAAAGCATATATTTTAAGGACAAGTTGAGTTCTGAGCATTTATTCATGAGAATTCTCATGAATAAATGCACAATTAGTGAATAAATGAGTATATTTACATTTTCTTCAAATAGTGCCCACTTAATCCAATTACTCTTGAGACTCAAATACTTGCAACACCCGTGGGCTCCTCTGTGTCATGCTGCTATGCTCTTTTGTAAGTCTTCTTAGCTGATGAAAGGCACAAATTCAGGGCCCTCCACCTCTCTTCGAGAGCACCATTTGATGCAACACAAAATGATATATGACATATATGAACAGCAACTTGACAGCTGGAAAAAGGAGCATTTCATCATTCAGACAGTTGTAGAGCAGATGGTCTAAAATGTTCTGAGAAAACCAGAAGTTATAAATACTGGTAGAATCTATCTTTCTACATTTCAGGTGCTTTGCTTGCTTTCACCGAAGGTCTCCTTCCATTATATCTCCAAGCAATTTTAAATGTCCTTATTAGTCTCTTGGATATAATCAAACAACTATTATTTTAAGTTCCATTTTTAACTTGTTTATTTTGCGTGTATAGATTTTTCTAAAATTCTTTAGCATTCTTGCATCCTGTTTTGCTTCCTGTTGTTTCTCCAGTACTTTAAATAAGGCCTAGCATGGAGTAAGTACTCAAGAGTATATGTTGAAGGAATAAATGAATATTATAGAATTATAACATCATGAGAACATATTTTAAGTTTTCTATTCAAAAATGCTTATGACTTTCACTGATAAGGTCTGCCAATAATCCATTATGATTATGGAATACTGGACTACATATACAACTAATTTCTCTTAGTTCAATGAGAAGAAATTTTTT
>PVKN010017562.1:0-17273 GCA_004027915.1 Capromys pilorides
GATGAGAGGAAATTATAAAGATTAGAACCAAAATTAATTCAATCAAGATGAAGAAAAAATACAAAAAATTAATGAATCAAAAAGCTGATTCTTTGAAAAATTAAATAAAATTGATAAGCCCCCTAGCTAACCTTATTAAAAAGAGGAAAGAAAAACTCAAATTCAAGCAATAAGGAATGAAAAAGGTGAAATTACTACAGACCCAGCAGAGATTCAGATCATTCATTGCTACTTTGGGAATCTTTACTCTCACAGAATTGAAGACACAAAAGAAATGGACAGTTCCTAGAAAGATACAAATCACCAAAACTGAATCAAGAAGATATAAGAATGCTTAACAACCCAATAATAGCCAATGAAATGCAAAATGTAATAAAAAACCTACCATATAAGAAAAATCCAGGTAGGTCCTGAAGGATTCACCGCTGAAATTCTACAAGAAATTTTCATAAAATATAATATCAATACTCCTCAAACTCTCCAATAAAATTGAAAAAGAAACAATCCTCCCCAAATCACTCCTGGAAGCAAGTATTATATTGATACCCAAACCAAAGAAGGATGCAACCAAAAAAGAGAACTACAGGCCAGTCTCTCTCATGAACATAGATCCAAAAATCCTCAATAAAATCCTTGCAAATAGAATACAGGAAATCATTAAGAAGATAATACACCACAACCAGCTAGATTAGAATGCTGAGCTGTAAAAGGCTTAAATCAACAGCTTCCAACATTGCCAGTTTTACCAATAACCCATTGTGATTATTGAACATTGGATTATGTATACAACTACGTAGTTCAATGACAAAAATTTTTTCGTACCAATAATGATTAGAAAAATTATAACATCTACACCCTGTGCTCTGTATAACTAATAGGACAACAATATGCATTGTATCAAATATTGGAAATGTACTACCAATGTGTTTTGAAACTGTCACATTGTTATTTCTTATTAAAAGTAATAAAAATAAAAAAATAAAAAGTCCAGTTCAAGGATCTTTAGGAAAAAACAAAAAAAGTCTGGGTGTGGTGGTACACACCTGTAATCCCAGCTCTTGGGAGGCTGCAAACAGGTGGATCACTGCAAGTCTGATCTAGTAGTGAGACCCTGGATACCCTGTAGATCCCTCCCTAAAATAAAAAAAATTTAAAAAAAAGATTTTAAGCTAAGAATCAAGATTTCTGTTGTTGATGAGAGTAATGAGAAATAAGAAAAAGAAAAATTTAAAAGGGGTTGGTGAGGTAGCTCAGTGGTCTAAAGTGTCTGCTTAGGCAAGCTTAGGCAACTGCAGGGGCCACGGTTCAATCCCCAGCACCACATGCTGCGCCAGCCCCACCCCCAGGGCAGGCTGAGCCAGCCATAACATAAATAAACAAAGTTTAAAGAATAGTTGCAGCAACAACCCCACTTCTTAGTTTCAGTTTCCTGTATTAGCTTTCTGTCTCGGTGACAAAATACTTAGCAAGTTAACTTTGAAAGAGAAAAAGTATATTTTGGCCTTTTACCTCATGGCATCCAGAAAGCAGTAAGAGAAGACATGGCAGGGTCCCATCATCCTGTCCAAGACAGCTACATCCCTCGTGATATCACTTCCTAGCAGCAGGGCCCATCTCCCAAAAGCAGCACAGGCTGGGGACTTCCCTTGTGCACCTAGGTCTCTGGGCGACACTTAGCAACTATAGCAAACGTTTTCGCTCATTAAATGACATTAAGCACAGACTGTTATAAAATATAAATGACACAAGGGACCCTTCTGTCTTCCCAAGAGTAGTAGCTTGAACATAGCTGGGCTACTTTCTATTAATAAATGAGCCATTTGGCCTCTGAGCAGCTAAGAGTTCTAAATCAAATGCAAGTTTCTCTTAGTGTTTTCTTCCTGGTCATAGGTAAGTCAGGGTTATTTGAGAGAAATTTAACTGTTAAAATGTGATACATTTTACTGGACTCACAATACTTTACTACTGATAGACTTAAACAAATTATAGCTAAAGGCCTTGAAATTCTAAGAGTCAATTACTGTAATTGCTGGAATGAAAGAAAACCAAAACATTATAGGTATTTAACTATTTGCTTATACCAAGTTGGAATACAATCTTTCAACTTGGAAGGTGCTTTTTTTATAGAGTGATCCAGACATAGACATCCCTATAAAATGGGATCTGTGTAACTATAGTAGCCAGTTCTGAGATCAAAGATACAGAAATGATATCACAGTTCCATACATGACTCTATTAATTGTGGAGAATGTGGATGGGGTGGGGGGTGGGGGCTGGAACTAATGTTTGGATTCAGCATGTCCAGAGGCAGTATCTGTTGCATGACTTCACAGTGAAAGATAAGGTATAAAAATAGTTGGTACAACACTCAGCATAAGCATCTGCAGAAAAAGGTAAGCCTTGGAGTTTCCAGTCCCCATTGTTCATTTATTTAAGAGGTTTGCAGAAATTTCAGCATCACATTAAGTACTTATTTACTAAGTAGTCAGTTTACTAAACACAGCAGTATGATATTCTAAATATTATGTTACTCAATACACACAGGACAGAAGAATTTTATAATGTATACCTTAGCAGGTCATGGTGGCACATGCCTACACCTCCAACTACCTAGGAGGATGAAGCAGAAGGATCATCTGAACCCATGTGTTTGGAGTCGACCAGGACAACTTAACAGAATACCATCTCAGAAAACAGACCCAAAAAGTACATACCTTTATAAACTTCTGAAAAAATTTAAAACATTCTTCAAATACAAATGAAATTTTCCTAGATTCCAAAGATCAACTTCATTGATGATTACAGGTTAGTATTATTTGCCAGGATACAAACATTAGATTTTCTCTAGGACAGTTTGGATACTTTTTTTTTTTTTTTTGCTGTTTTCCATTATCATTTTAGTCATGCAAGTAGATGTTCTAAGGGACAGTCTACTAAGATAAGCCAGTGTTACCAACAACTAATTGGCTACAGCTTGCAATGAGCTTTAAACAGTTTTATGTTGCCATACTTATAAACATGCCATAAGAGATGTGTGTTCACTAATGACACTAATTCTGCAGCCCCTTGGTAAGTTTCACTTATTTGTACCAAAGTGAACTGGTACTATTATACTAGCCCATTCATAAATAACAGGAACAAAAAGCCCAAGAGATCCAACAACTGAAGCCAGAAGAAATGTCCACAGAAACATCCGATCGAGAACCTGGGCTATGAATTTCCAATCTTCAACCACCTGTTGCAAAACATAAAAACAAAAAAATATTAAATATGTAAATATACACTGAGTACATGCTTTTATAGCACACTGAGGCAAGAGGCAGAATCATTTGCTGCCTCCAAATAGTAAGTGACCCTGTACTCAAGATTCAGGGAGAGAACCACCCTGATAGTCCTGATAGTCTAAGAATCAAAGGCTCCTCCCGCTTTGAGAAACATCACAAAATGTGTTCCTTCGCAAATCAGCTTGTTTGTGTAGTAGAAGTTGTTAGATGGGTTTTTAATAGAAATACTACTTGGAGCCAGGTATGGTGATGCTGGCCTGAAACCCCAGCACTTTGCCTGAGGTACTGAGACAGGAACGTCATAAGTTTGAGACAAGCCCAGGCAATTTAGCCAAATGCATCTCAAAACAAAAAGGCTGGGAATGCAGCTCAGTGTGAAGGCTTGTGTCTCAGGCACACATACCTACTTGGATATATTGTAATGAAAACCACATTCATACTATACATGGTCATTCCTGTTACTTATTCTTGCCCTGTTTTACTTCTTCTATTTTTTTTTTTTTTTTTTTTTGAGAGACACCAAGCAGTGGCTAATTTTATGCCAAGCTGAAAGCTGGCTCAGAATAAGCCACTTTAAGGGGAGTTACTCTCCCATCACTTACTTCCTAGCATCTAAATTTCCTGGGGACCTTGAACCTGGGAGGACAGAGCTGTGTGACCCTGGGGCTGAACCATCAATCTGGGAGCAGCAGGATCAGCCTGAGCCCAGGGCTGTTCTTCCAGGGTCACATCATCTACCAGGGGCTGCCACAATCGCAGCCCCAGTGAAGCACAGGGCTCTGGAGCTATGCCCAGGCTGGGGTGGGGGCGTATGCCCTATGTTATTCCACATCTGTATTTCCCTTAGAAGCAAAGCACATTCCCGGTCACAATACAGCTTGGCAGCCCTGTATTCAATTCATTTCATTTCAAACTGAGATCTATATTTCTCAGAACTGATAGCTTCAGGCCTTCTAGACTAATCATACTACCATCAGGTGGAAACTACAAGTCCATAGCATTAAAAGTTTACTAAATGTAAGATGGGTGCCGTGGTGGCTTTTGTGGTCCTAGCTATTCAGGAGGCTGAAGCAGAAGGACCTCTTAAGCTCAGATGTTTGAGATCAGCCTGCACAACATAGCAAGACCTCATCTCAAACAGCAGCAGCAAAAAAAACTATTAGATATGTGCAGCAGTTATCTCTTTGGGGAGAATGACTATTATTTTATTATATGTGTCTTATCTGCTACCTAGACCCAAAATTTCTCAATATAAAAAAGCTTTAGAAAATAGAAATTATATAATGATAATGGGACCATGTAAATTCAATTATGAACATTACTATAGTGATAGCTTTTAGAAATATTACATAAGAGAAATAAGGGAAATATAGCAACATGATGAAAATTTCATACATTTTCAGTGTAATATCAGTTAAATGTACTTTTTATGTGCAGTTCTTTACTTTTAAATTAACCTTAAATAAGAAACTAATGAAAATTACTTTTTTATAATAAAGATTTGAGTAATTTGGTTTTTTAAGCAAATGAAGCATAATTTTACGTAGCTTTGCATGAACAGTCTGAAGTGGAAATCATAACATACACAGACCTTGATTTCTTTCCTTTTCCTACCATTCCCTGGTAAAAGAATCCTAGAACTTATCTTGGCTGTGTATATTTATAAAGCCAATATCAGGCCCATTCCTTAAAAAATAAAATAAGTTTTGATGAAAGATAATGCAACTTTGTGTGTACAGATTACTATGGGAATTCAGAAACAGTTACTAATGATAAATTAAACAATCATGGCAAGATCACAGATCCTTGCAGTACACACCACTGGCTTCCTCAGAGCTACCCCAGAGGTCGCTGGGGGCCGTGGGAGCTGAGGCTCCTGCAGTTGCTCCCTTCAGCATCTCTGGTCTTGAACCCCTGCTGAGCCCTAGGGTCTCCACTCACCTAGCACTGAAGCAGACCTGTACCCCTAAACCCAGCACAGACCTCGCGTACTGCGTGCTCCTTCCTCACATGCTTGGTGATGTAACGGATAGAGTCAAGTGCAGCCTCCAGTGCACTTCTGGCTGGTCCAGGCCTGCCATCCCCCATGGCTTGCTCTCTCGGCGTATAGTACCTGTCCACATGACTTCGCATGCACAGCAGCTTGGGAAGCCGGTGCAGGAATACCCTTCGGACCCAGGGTGCCATGGCATTGTGTGTGGAGGATGAACGGTGGTGAATGTTGATGGCAAAGACAGTCACCATGATGGACAGCGTCACAAAGATCATGGTGAACACTAGGTACTCTCCAATCAGAGGGATCACTTTGGAAGAGGAGGGAATGATCTCTTCGATCACCAGGAGGAAGACAGTCAGCGAAACAAGCACAGAAGTGCAGAGGCTAATCTTCTCGCCCTCGTTTGAAGGGAGGTAGAACACGATCACAGTGAGAAAGGACAGCCCAATGCAAGGAATGATCAGGAACAGGGTGTAGAAAAGAGGCAGCCGCTTGATGACAAAGGAGAATGTAATGTAGGGATACCAGCAGCAGCTGTCAGTTCTGTTTCCTTTGCTCCCCATGGCGCTCACAATTTCCCATTCTCCATTGTCAAAAAAGTCTGTCCTGTCCACATCCTGGTTCTCAAGGATGATATCAACCTGTGATCCATCATAGGTCCAAGACCCAAACTTCATGGAGCAGTTCTGGAGGTCGAAAGGAAAGAAGGTGACATCTATGGTGCAGGAGCTCTTGTAGTTTGCAGGTTGGGTCCAGATGACAGTGCCGTTGGCCCTGACCACGGTCTTTGTACTGGCTCCTCCAAAGCGTCCATCTGCACTGTGAGACATATGCAAACAAGAACAGGGCAGGAGTTAGATAGGCCTGCTACACAATGTGAAAGCCCAGGTAAAGAAAGCCAAAACAGACAGCAGGAAATATACACCCTGCTGCACAGAGGGACCTGTTCAGGCACATCTTCCTTCCATATCTGATGCTACTGGGACTAACTGTTCTTACACATCTGCTCCCGACCCACAAATCTTTGTTTTCCTTTCCAAAATTCAAATGGTTGAAAAGACCTCACTTTACACACAAAATAGAATCAGGCTATTTACACACAGAGCCAGAACCTGCATCCATGCTCCTCTCTCATGTCCTGTTCTTCTTGCAACACAAGAACTGGCCCGTGTTCCTCAGGAGAAAGAGACTGGCATAGGCAGGCACTGGTGAGAGGTGGGCACAGCCTGGGATGGTGCTTAACTCAGCCGCCTAGCACAAAGCTGATCCCTGACACATGGTTTCTTCAGTCTTGTTATTTTCTTCTAATTCGCATGCCTTTGGCAGCACTGTGTAATACTCCTGTGTTTAGCCAAGCATGATGGAGCAACATGTAATCCCAGCACTTGAGAGGCTGAGGCAAGAGGGCTGCTGTGAGTTCGAGACCAACCTGGGCTACAACATGAGTTCAAGGCCAGTCTGAACTGCATAGTGAGATTCTGTCTCAAAAAGACAAAAAAAAAAAAAAAAAAAAAAAAAATTTGGGATTAATATGATACTGTTTTCAATCACTGAAAGTAAAGTGGAAGACAGGAGGCCACAGCAGTTACATACTAGCCCTGATTCCCCTCCTGAACAAAGAAACATGGTGATAGAATGTTCCAGAGATCCCTGCTGCATAGCATCATTCTCCATCCTTTGTGCCAAGTGCCTTTCTGTAAATAGGCTAGTGTGCTTTAAGATAAGCACAAATTCCCTGATTTTCCCTAGAGTGCTCCTAGGGAAAAAAATGAAACTGATATCCAAACTTAATCTTTTCCCAAATTCAATAGAAAACTCCAGGCCAATTGGTATATACCTGTAGTCATAACTACTTGAAAGGCTGAGACAGAAAGATGCCAAGTTTGAGGCCAGTCTGGGGAACTTAGCATAATCCTGTCTTAAATCCAAGAAGGACCTGGGATATATTTCATTGGTACAGTGTCCCTGGGTTAAATCCCACCCCCAGTACTGAATAAAAAATCCTCAGAACACACCTATGTATGCCAGGTATGGAGGCACATTCCTATAATCCTAGCACTTGGGAGGCTGAGGCAAGAGGATTCCTGTGAGTCAGCCACACATGGAGTTCAAGGTCATCCTGAACTGTATAAACAAACATTCCTCATTATAGGAAATGACAATACAGTATTTAAACAAAATTAGAAGGATGAGTATGTATTGGAGCATAATATATGGCCTCAAGCATATCCCTCAGGATCTAAAGTCTACAAATAGATAATGTGCTGTGTAACAGGCCAGACGGGGGTGTGACTGTGCCACAGTGTACCTGGCATGAGGGGCTGTTGTGACAATCAAATGATGTGCAGTAAACCAGGCTCTGGTCAGCTATTGCTGGGCACACGTGGAAGCTAATTTCCTCCTTTCTTCCCTCTATCTTCTAGTACATCTGTCAAAGCTTTTACCAATTTCAGAAATCAAAACACTTTTATGAAAAATATACCAAACAAAAAAAAAGATCCACAAAACTCATTTGTAGGTTTATGAAACAAAAGAACATAAGATGAAGTTATTTGGTGTTATAACTAAACCATTTTCAAAAGGGAGAAAAATGATTAATGTCTAATAGGAATACAAGCTTTCTTTCAAAAACATAAAGTAGTATTTAGGATGCAACTTACTTGTCAAACAGAACAATGTCTGGGGTCCAGAGGGTGTCTGAAGGGACGCGTATAACTTTTATTCCGCCGTAGTCATCAGGGTTCCATCTCAACTTTACATCTACCCATTCCTTTAAAATGAAGAAATCTGCCTCAGTTTCCATCCAAATGATAGTCAGAAACAGTGAAAACTGGACTCTGTCAAACCCAGAAGGTTTAAACATGAAATAATCTCTTCTTTCACCTCGTTGGTGCGGCACTCAAGCAGAATCTTGTTCCCCAGCGCAGCAGCTCTGGTCATGGCCCTCATGAGACAGGTGACCAACAGAGCTAGTGCCCTGGTGGCTCTGCTCAGCACCTCTTCTCTCCACCCTGACCACAGCCAGCATGTGACTACATGGGCCCAAGTTCCAGGCTCAGGGGAAACCTTCCAGCTGGACTGTCGCTTGACAGGCTGATATGTGCACAGAGTTAAACACCCTCTGCAGCCTCCATGTGGTCACAACACTAGGATCGAGTCCAGAGCTGCGCTCCCAGAAAAGCACAACACCTCTCAGGAGCCTGGAGCTGGGGGGCTGGGATGCAGCTGGGAGACTTAAGGTGACAAGGAAGGAATATGGGAAAGCATCCACAGCTACTGACACTGCATGTTATGGTAACCCAGACAAATAGGGACTTCTACATATAAAGGAGCCTATCTATAAGAACAATTAATTACATTCTCCCCATTTCCATCTGACTCCAAGTAAAAGCCAGTATCCTCTTGGGGTCTGTGAATCCGGACTCCAGTGGCCTTCTAGTTCTTTCCTGTGCTGTCTCTACCCTTCCCCAGGGCACTCGCCCGACCCATGATCACTGCCTTTTTGCTGCTCCCCAACATGCAGCCAAGGTGCCCTCCAGGCTCAGGACTTGGTGCTCATTAGCTGCTCTGCTTGGAAAGTTCCTCCCCACACCCACAGGGCTCACTATCCCTCCTCTATGTCCCCTACAATCTGCACTTCTAAGAGATATCATTTCCCTCAGTCCCGTGCATGAGTACAGCTCCACTCTCTGCCCTCTCTCGACCCATCTGTCCCTAAGCTCACCAGCACCCAAGGTGCTATGTAACTTACTTGGTAATTCTCTCCCTTGCAGAATGAAGTTCCTTGAGAACATGGATTTCTATCTGCTTTGTTCAGGGTCCCCCTCCCATCCCCCAACTGCTGAGCATAGTGCCTGGAACATAATAGTCACTCCTAAAATGCTAACTCAAGCTGGGCCTGGTGGTGTAGGTCTGTAACTCCAGCACTCTGAGAGGCTCAGGCAGGAGCATTGCAAGACTTAGTCTAGCCTGGCAACTTGGCAACTTAGTGACTCTGAGTTTTTAAAGGGCTAGAGATGTAGCTCAGTACAGAGGCCCTGGGTTCCAACTCTCATCCACAAACAAACAAACATGCGAATGACAATGAGAATTCTGTAGCCTGCCCAGCTGCAAACACCACACAGCAACAGCCTCTATGCTGCAACCCCATGACCAAGGCAGTGCCAGCCCCATGCTGAGGCCCCCAGAATGGTACACTCACCTGCTTCAACCAGACATTTGTTGTCATTAGCTGATTTTTCTCATCCTAGAAAATCAAAATCAAAATAAATTCGATTATTTCAATTATAGAAATAATTCTTTAAGAATGTTTAGATATTTACACAAACATGCCTATCCATATAGAATTAACTATCTGCTTGATCTTGTGTCTCTAAACCTGTACCATCTTTTCCCAGCCTAGTTTGGATATTATTCCTGTCTACATATTCTGTTTCAGAACAATAGCCTGAAAGCATACATACCATTGGCATTTTTACATTTAACACTCATTTCCTTGAATTTAAGATTCAAACACAGCCCTTTATTTGTTTGTTTGGTCTTTTTGAGGTAGGGCCCTACTGTGCAGTTTAGGCTGGCCTTGAACTCGAAGTGATCCTCTTGCCTCAGCCTCCTGAGTACTAGGACTATAGGAGTGCTTGGCTCTGACAGGAAAAATGTGGCTGCTACTGTCCAGCTCAGACTCAATGCCGGCTGTGCATTATAAGCTGCGTCTTCAGGCCAGAGGGGTAAGATGCAGGCAGGTGTGTATCTCAGGGCCAGTGGGCACAGCTTTCTGTTCCCTCCAACTTCACAGAGATTTTAAATTGTGTCTTTCTAGAGAACTTGGGATCTCTCAAATAACTTGGCACTTATTCCTTCCTGGTGTCATAGCTTTATAATGTCTTTCTAGAATTTTCAAAGCCTAAAGTGACACATTGTCACACTACTGAAATTTCAGCAGCCAACTGAACCAGCCAAAGCTCACCAAGCCACCAATCATGGATCCATGATATACAGGAGGTGATGCTAAGAGTCACCCACAAAAGCACGGGGCAGGTGGGAGAGGATGGGGTGCACAAGTTAGGGTGACTTCTTTTTTTTTTTTTTAATTTTTAAAAAAATCTTTTGCTTATTTGTCTTTTTTTTTTTCTTTTTCTGGTACCAGGGATTGAACTCAGGACCTTGCACTCGCCAGGCAAGTGCTTATTCTACTGAGCTACCTCCCCAGACCTCACTTATTTGATACAAGGTCTCGCTACACAGCTCAGACTCCTCCTGTCTCAGCCTCCTCAGCACTGGGATTATAGGCGTGCACCACCAAACCCGGTTTTGGTGGCTGGTACAGCATGGCATGCAGTACTGGGGTGCTCGCTTCACCAGCACATATACTAAAACTGGAACAATGCAGAGAAGATTAGCATAGCCCTTGCACAAGGATGACATGCAAATTCAGGAAGAATGCAGTACTGGGAATTGAACCCGGGTCCTTGCGCTTGCCAGGCAGGCACTTAGATTGCCAAGCTATCTCCCTTACCCTGGATAACTTTTAACAAGAGAATGACTGGGAGGTAGACATCCCTGTGTACAACAGTGCCTCTGAGATGTGGGAAGGATGATCACTAAGCATCTTTTTCTAGCCTAGTTGGATATCATTCCTGTCTACATATTTGATATTTCAGAAGAACAGCCCGAAAGTATACATATCATCGGCATCTAACATTCATTTCCTTGAATCTAAGATTCAAGCACTTTATATGTTTGCTTTTGTCTTTTTGAGATAGGGTCCCACTATGCAGTTTAGGCTGGGCTTGAACTTACAGTGATCCTCCTGCCTCAGCAGTAAGGATGCTTGGGAACGATGATCACTAAGAAATACAGCACACCCATCCCTCCTATACTGGAGCTTCCAAGGGTGATTCTCCCTAATTAAGGAGAATCTAGGGATTTCATCTACTGTGGCCCCTTCTTTCTATAGCTATAGAACGCCAGGGCTGCCCTGCCTCTAGCCACACCAGCAATTCAGGGCAGACATGATCCTAACACTTGAATCTGCAAATCCACCCTAACCCAGAAGGCCTATTGCCCATCCCAAAGACACAAACCTCCCAGAAAAATTGTTGACTCCTGTATCTGTCCATGCCTATTCAGCAAAAGTGCTAAATAGAGGCATTTACTGTTAGGAATGTTCTGGTAAACGCATTACCTATTCTGTGTGGAATGGGACCATCTTTGAGAATCTAATGACAATGCCAGGCCCTTTCCCTAGAATAATGTGGAAACCCAGATACATACTCCATAGACTTGCAACTGGTCCCCAAGATGTGGCAGTTAGCCCCTCAGCTGGGGATGACATATAGCATGACCCCAGATGTCCACCTAATGTATAAGGTGCTCAGCACAGTGGAGGCCACAGAAACGAAACTGAGAACAGAGAAGGCAAACACCAGAAGAAAACCACAAACGCAAGGAGAATATTAACATACACAGATGCACATAATAGGCATTAGGGGCAATAGGTTTCTAACTTGATTTAAATATAAAATCAAAACAAATCAACATGGAGATTTTAAAAGAAGAGCAGAACACATAGGAAATGAGGGACCGAGGAGCAATCGCACAATCGCACCTTGCTCTGCAGATGCCAAGCCAGGGCACAAGAGTACCAGGCAGCAGAATGGGTGCTGTGCTCAAGCTCAAGAGATTGAACAGGGGAGGGGGCTGCCTTGGGGCATCTGAGCAGACACCCCAAAGGGCCAGTGGCAGGCAAGGGACACCTGCTCAGCTTTTTAGTCAGACCACTCCTGAGGAGCAGGGCTTCCAACACTGACCTCTGGACCCAAAAACCTCCACAAAAGGCTCACGATCACTTACAAATCCACAATTATTCTGCTTCTTACTACTAAAAATACTTCTCTCTCTGTCGATCCCTATGCTGCCTGCAAAGCCAGTTCAGGTGCCATGTCCCCGTTCTGGCCTTCCTTGGTGGTTCCAGCCATCCATGGAGACCAGAGTCCCAGCTGCCTCACTGACAGCACTGGGATTTAGTGCATGATGCTTGGCCTGACTCTACCTGAGGGTATCAACCTCAGCCAAAAAGAAAGACCTCTGAGAGCAACCTCACTTTATCTTCCTTTCTACTTTCCTATTCTTATTCAAACTCTCTCCACATGGCCCAGCTCAGGGCCAAGCACACAGTCTATGTATATACACAGTTCTTTCCAAAAACTATAATGTAACATGAATCATAGATTTATTTATCTATTAGTGTGTGTGTGTGTGTGTGTGTGTGTGTGTGTGTGTGTCCAGCTGAGCCAGCCCTGGAGGCAGGGCTGGCACAGTATGTGGTTCCAGGGATTGAACTGAGGTCCCTGTGTCTAAGTAGGTGCTTTAGACCACTGAGCTATCTCACCAGCCCCTCAAGTACATACTACTGGGCATGGTGGCACACACTTGTAATCCCACTACTTGGGAAGCTGAGGCAGGAGAATAATTGCAAACTCAAGGCCAGCATGGGCTACCTAGTGAGTTCAAAGCCAATCTGAATTATACAATCAGACCATCTCAAAAGAAAAGAAAGACAGAAAGGGAAAAAAATCATAGACTGAAGGAGAGGAGGGGAAGGGATGAAAAAAGAATTAAGATGTGTTACATACATGTACTAACTTTCCATGATAAAAGTAATTGTCCAGATAGCTCAGCCAACTAAAGTGCCTACTTAAACAGACCCAGTAACCGGGAATCCATTTGATACCCAGTGTGCTATTCTGGCTCCAACCCTGGGCTACACTGAGACAGTGATTGAGACTGGTCATGGTAGTGCACACCTGTAATCCCAGCACTTGGGGAGCTGAAAACAGGAGAATCACTGTGAATCTGATCTATGTCGTGAGACCCTGCAGACCCTGTACTAAATACATAAAAAAGTAATCATTATGTACTCAAATATATACCTGTAACAAAAGAAATAATGAAATAAAATAACACATACATCCTTCAGTTCATTACTTCCTTTTCTTTCCATGTGTGAGGCCAGACCTCACACATGTTAGACAAGAACACTATCCTCAACTCTTTATTAGGTGCCTTTCTTAGGGAAGGGGAAAATTCAAATATTTGTGTAACAAACATCACTGCTATCATTTATAATAAGAAAACATTCTAGTGCCCATAACAGACTGCATCAATTATAAAAAGAATTTCCTGAAGCCCTTAGAGAAAGGAAATATGTAGCTAACCATTAAAATTACATCTAAGGTATTCCAATTTTGTCACATATACACACAAAAATATGGCAAAAAGTACAATAAATTGTCAACAGTAGTCATCTCTAAGTGGTAGAATTATGTCAATTTTTATTCTATTTGTATTGTCTTCCACTTTCCAAATTCTCACAAAAACCACACATTCCTTCTCTAATCAGAAAATACAGGCACATCTATAAATGTTATTTTAAAAATATATATATAGTGATTATATAAGTATTTATTGACTACTGTGGATATAGTGGAAAAATAATTACTAATTAACATGATTAGAACAAGATGCTTAAAAAACAATGTGTGCGCGTGTGTGCCTGTGTGTGTATGTGTGTGTATTTAAACAGGAAGGACCCTTGGGCAGGGCATAGTGGTGCACACTGATAAGTCCAGCACTCAGGAGGTTGAGGCAGGAGAACTGAATGAGTTTGAAGGCACCCTAGCATCTGTAGTGGATCCAAAGCCAGCTTGAACTGCATAGCAAGACCCTGTCTTAAAAAATTAAATCAATCAATCAATCACTCAATGAATCAATCAGGGAAGACTCTTGACAATAAGAATGGATTTTCAGGAACTATATTCTCCCTGGTGAAGACACTCTGTCTCACACAGGCAAGTCCTGGGCTCAATCTCCAGGATCAGGGGAAAAGACCTTTGTAATGTGTTAAGTATGATAATGCAACCATGGCTTCCTGAGATACATTTGGTCCCAAAAGCTACAGCTTTACTGTTGGACTTTTTCTCTTAAAACTTGCTAACAGGCTAAGGAGATAGCTCAGCAGCTTAAGTGCCTGCCTGGCAAGGGCAGGGTCCTGGGTCCAATCCTGGGTACGAAAGAAAGAAAGAAAGAAAGAAAGAAAGAAAGAAAGAAAGAAAGAAAGAAAGAAAGAAAGAAGAAAGACTTGCTGATAATATGCTTAACACATCTAAGGAGAAGCTTCATTATAAAACATCCTAAAAGGATAAAGCTATTTTCCTTCACAGGTGTGCTAAACAGAGCCTGTCCTGGATAACAGTTCATTAACAGAGGGCATCTCCATGTCTGTGATGCCTTCTCTCCCTGCTGAGTCCCTTGGGTGGAAGCCCTGGTACTGGCAGTCCTGGCACACACCAAACTCGCTCAGCGGCTGTGAAACGGAGTCAATTATGAGATGCACACCTACCACATCCACTAACTGAGATATTGCAAGGCCAAACTTGATTCTTATTTTGTCATTCAGGTGCTCCACAGGACGAACCCATCTTTCATAGTCTTGAAACAAATCCTTAAACAAGTTGTCTTCGTGTTTTGCAATAAAAGACGGTCCAGATAATCCTGTAGGAGAAATTTTTCAGAAGTCAGTGTCCTTGCTTGCTTCTTTCCCACCAAGCCCATACTTAAAAAATATCACTAATAACCCAACCAAGATTTAGACCATTATTAATGCAGCTTTTGAAATGAAAGATTAACACAAATATACGTTGTCAAATAAGGGACATGCTGATCCAGATACAATTAGTTCACAGTTATATCCTGTCACTCATTACAGAGATACGCTGTGCTCCTTAAGAAACAGGGACTGGGAGTGCAGCTCAGTGGTAGAGAACCTGTGTGCTGAGCATGAAGCATTGGTTGGATCCCTAGCACTGCGAAAACAATAAGAGAATACCCAAGGAATAGAAGCCAATCCCTTGTCATTGCATGGCATAAAATTTCATACTTGGAAACCAGACTGAAATAAAATCATTTGTCAACTACACATGTAAGATAGATAGGCTTCATTGGCATAGTTTTACATAGGAATATGGGCTGAATTATTTAGATTTGTCAAACTTTTGTTGCCCGTTTGTGTATTTTGGAACCTCAAGTATTCATCAACAAAATATCTACATGTTGTAGACACCACATGTTATGGTTTGTGTATAGGTGTCCCCCCAAAGCCTCATGCAGTCATGGGGTGGCTTCTAAAATTTGTAATTATTATAAAAATGAGTGCTGCACCTCCCCTGGGGCAGGTGATTTGCATTTCAATGTAAAGTAGGAAGAGAAGTTAGCTGCTTGAGCTGCTGCTAACTCTCTCCCTATGCTCTTGCTTTTAGCTGCTGCCATAAGAGGTTGTTTTCTGCCATGTGTCACTCTGCCTTGGAGCCAGCTAAATATAGACTAAAACCTCCAGTTACTGTGAGCTAAATAAACCTTTCCTTCCCTAATTTTGAGTGTCGGGTATTTGTCCCAGCAATGGGAGAAGAGTAACTAAGACACCACAAAGACTGGCTAGACAGAAGGTCACAGGTGCATCTATGCTTCACTGAGCTTCTCTGAAGAAATGCACTTTCAGTGTTACCAGAAATGTGTGATGGGCACGTTGGCACACATCTGCAATCTAGCCACTCAGGAGGCTGAGGCAGGAGGATGGTGAGATTGGCCTGCCTGTGTAGCTCTGCAAAGCTCTATCTCAAAATAAAATATAAAAGGACAGGCATGTAGCTCAGTGGTAGAGTAGCCCAGGCAGTACTGGATGAAAAGAAAAGAATAAAAGGGGAGGAAGGGAAAGCAAGGGAGGAAAGGAGGAAGGTAGAAGTAGAAAGGAAGGAAAGGCTGGCAAGATAGCTCAGCAGACTAAGGGCCTGCTTAGCAAGAACAGTGGACCCGGGTTCCATCCTTGGCACTGTATGCCCCATTGGCCCTGCCCCTGGCATGCTGAGCCTGTGATTAAGTCTTGGTGTGGTGGCGCACACCTGTAATTCCAGCACTGGGGAGGCTGAAAACAGGAGGATCATTATGAATCTAAGCTGTGCAGTGAGATCCTGTACCAAATACGTTTTTTTTTTTTTAAAAAAAAAAAAAAAGAAAGAAAGAGAGAGGAAAGGAAGGAGTGGAATTCAAGTATGACAGTTATACAAAACTAATAATTTTATGAAGAGAAACACATGTGTTACACGTTTATGTATCATCTCACACACACACACACAGGGATTACAGTAGTAATGATGGCCTTCTCCAGTTGAAAATAAAAAATGGCCTGACAGAAAATTACCACTTGCACAAAAATCTTTTTATTACAATAGAATGTACTTTAGGTACGAAGCCATTAATGGTGATTCTAGCTGGAGGAAACTCCTTCAATTCTCTTTCACCACCCATTCCTTCACTGATAGCGAGACCTCTGGAATTTATGTCCTGCTTCCCTGAGCAGTGTAAGATCTCCATATATATGACAGGGTTCATTTCCTGGCCCTGTGAAGTCTCCATATGAGGTAACATACAGCACTGCTATTGGATTACATTAAAATACTATTCATTGGAGAGACATTTTTAATGTTTGAAAGTGGCTGATTTTATTTATTTTTATTTTAAAAACAAAAACAGTGACATAGAATTTCAAAACACTGGGGTGGGGGGACAGCTCAGTGGCATAAGCCCAACCAGCATGTGCAATGTCCGGAGTTTGGTCACTGGTACCGCATGAAACAACAACAAGAAAAACCCTACAGAATTTCAAAACACGATAATAGGAGGTAAATAATAGTTGACACACTATGTACTGTTATCTTTAAAGTAATTGCTCAGGTTATAGGACAGTTATGAAAATTAATGTTATCAATATAATAATTAATGTATGAACAATATAATCATAAGCTGTTCTTTGTAATGACTAGAAATTAGCAATATAATTATCTTAACTATTTCATATTTTTTCTCCCTTTTGTCCTTTCCCCCATCCCAGTGTTGTTTCCTTTTCAGCCATTTCTCTCCCTTTCAGATATCTATTGTAC
>PVKN010017563.1:0-17277 GCA_004027915.1 Capromys pilorides
CCCCTGACTCTGGCCGGCCCCACCAATGTGGATGGTAAGGCTGAAGGCCTGAGGTCTCTGTTTCCTTCGGATCTTTCAGCCACTCACTCGAGGAGCGTGCTGTGCCTGGCTGATGGCAGGGGTGACAGCTCTGCAGTCCCTGTCCCCAAACGGTGGCCTCTCTCAGGAAGACAGGCCTGAGAGGCCATGGTCACAGCCCAGGCTGTGAAGAGGGGGCACCCCTGGGGGCAGAGGCCACAGCAGCCCGGGGAAGTTGCACTTGCGCCACTGCTCTTTCCGGCCCCAGCAGTGAGGACTTCCAGCCTCCGCCTTCAGCTCCCTGAAACCTGGCTCAGAGGAGGCCCAGCTCCTCCTTGCAGCCGGTCCTGACTGACTCCCGGGCCACCTTATCTTCACGGTGGTCCGCTTCCTGAGACCTACCTGTGACAATGGTCACCCGAGGCTTAGGAGACCCATCCTGCAGATGGAGAAGCTGAGGCCGGGAGAGCTGCAGAGACCTGCTCAGTGCACACAGCAGGGAGGAGCCAGCCTCCTACCTGAACGCGAATTGACCTGGCAGCTCACCCACAGTGGCTGGCTTCCTCTCCGCGTGTCTGCACGCACCGTAGCTGTTCGCTCCTCTTAAATTCCTAGTTGAAATTCAGAGTCAAGGAGGCTCAGACTTCAGGGAACTGAGCCTGAGAAGAGGAAGCAGAGCCCTGTTTGGAAGCTCTGGTTTGGGTTCAGCCCAGCAAAGTATTCTGTGATGCTGGCTGTGCTCAGGGTCCTATTTCTCCGGGTCACCTTCTGGCAGGAGCCTGGGCCCCTTCCCTGTACCAAGCAGCCACCACCCAGGGAAACCAAGAGGTCAGAGAGTGGGTGCCAGGCCAGCTTAATCAGCCTGAAGCCGCTCTTTCTTTTCTCTCCGCGACAGGTCCATGCCCTCCATGCATAACTTCTTTATTTTATTTTTATTATTATTATAGCTCAGGGTCCAGTGCTGGCCATAAACAGATTTAAGAGGCTGCTAGAGTCTAGAGTTTAATATAGTTGGCATCATTAAACAGTGGTACAGCAGATCCGCTGTGGGAGGCCAGAGCCCTCCCTCACCACTGGCCCTGTCCCCACCTCCTGCCACCTCTGTCCGCATCCCACAAACGCTCCTGGCAAAGACTTCTGTGGGGGATGGGGGACAACTTTCTTTGAGGGGACAACATGGAGGAGACCCTAGCAGAGGCAGGAAGGTCAGCACTAATTCTCTGGAGAGGGCGCTGGCAACCAGCCCCGGGAGGGACGCTGGGGAGCCCGGACAGAGCACTGTCAGGATAAGTGGCCAGGTTATCAGCCTGTAAAATACCAACCACTTTCATTTATCTGTCACCCACTCCTCTCAGCTCCCAGGAAGAGACACAGGGTGGACAAGGTAAGGGCTGAGGACGGGATGAAGGGCACTCGTGGGGAGGCGAAGCAGCCCAGGGCGGCAAGGCCGGAAGCCAGAGCTTTGCTTGGGAGGTTTATGTCCCCTGGAAACTCACTGCCATCCAGGCTGCTGTTCTTGCTTTTATTGTGGGGAGCAGGGAGAGCTCTACAGTCCCGTGTGTTTTATGGAGTCCTTGTATATGTTTTGTACGTGTCCCCTCGACCTCGGGTCTGCACGCATCTGCTATAATAACAATTGTGCATTTGATTTAACATGTAGTCATCCAGTGCTGATTATGGGGAAAACCACTGTAAATAAATAAACAAGCTCATAACAGAATCGCCGGCCGGTGCGTTGGGCTCAGTAGGTTGGTTCCAGGGGCCCTCTTCATTCTCACCAAGCCCCCTAGGGGTGCTAGTTAGTTCCACTTTACACAAGAGGCCAGAGGTAGCAGGAGCAAAGTCACTTTTGCTGGTGGTCAGTGCTAGCGAGAAAATAAATTAGGATGAGGGGATGGCCAGTGATGGAGAGTGGACAGAGGGGGAAGTTAGACAGTCCAGGGCTACGGCTGGCCTCGCAGGACAGCCGAGGACAGCGGGGTGGTGGGAAGGGTGTGTGCAAAGGCCCTGGGGTGGAGAGGGAAGCTGCCACAAGCGGAAGGCAGACAAGGAGGTGGGAGGCGGTCGCGGGCAGGCTGGAGCCAGCGCCTGTGGCACTGCCTTCCCTCCTTCCTCCTCCCGACATCAGCCCCCTACTTTACAAAATCAAAGAGCTGGACTGGTGATCGCTAACGTCTGCCTGGGGTGGGGCAGTGTTCCAGCCCCAGGGCCTCTGTGTGTGTTCTGGTGGCCAGGGAAGCGTGGGCTGAGACTTGAGGTCCAGCTGGGGGCAGCTCCAGCCCACAGTCCTTCTCCTCCCTGCAGGGCAGGTGGCACTCAGGCTGGACGGACTGGGCAGGGGGTTCTCAGCATGGCCACGGGGAAGGGCTCCTGGCCATCCCCACCTAAGGCATCTACAAGGCTGGACAAGACCTCCCAGGTCAGAGCGGGCTAGGAGTGAGGGCTCAGGTGTCACACGCATGTGCACGTGGGCCGACGTGTTGGCTGTCACCGTGGACGTCACTGATTCTGGCTGGGCGCGAATGCATCCCCACAGCTATGAGCACTGTGAAGTGGGAGGGAGCGTGGGTCGCTGTGTGTGTGTCTGCCTATGTGGGCACACATAGCTATTGTCGTGCCCAGGGTCCCTGGTGCTAGAAAATGGGAGTGTCCTGGGAGTGCGGCTGAGGGTGTGCTCACGGGGAAGCTTGCCTCCAGGCAAGTGTGAGAAGGGCTGAACTTGTGTCCTTTTTTCTGTGGTACTAGGGACTGAACTCGGGACCTTGTGCTTGCCAGGTAGGCACTTATTCTACTGAGCTGTCTCCCTGGGCCCTGAATTGGTGTTCACATACTCTCAGGGATGAGCCTGCGGATGATCACATCCAATCAGGATTGTGTGTCTGAGGTGGTGTGTGACTGTGAGTTTGATAGTGTGTGGCTGATAGGTGTATGTTTGTGGGTGTTGAGCTGTGTGAGACAAAATGTGTGTGCTTCCGTGGTGTGCTACTGTACGTGACCAATGACGCGGCAGCAGGTTTGTGACAAGGCCACTGTGTGTTTGTGACAGTGTGCGTGTGCAAGTGTATATGCGTGTACATGCCTGTGCACATACTCTTACATATGCATGGCATTGTACATTTATGTGAACATGACAAAGAACACAGCGCTTGCTTTATGCCCCTGCATGTGTGCCGCAGGTCCTGTCTGCTGTAACTCTGCCAGCTGTGTGGAAAAGATAGAACTGGCGCACGGTGTGAATAGTGGGTCCCTACACATGGCTGCGTATGTTCTAAGGTGCTCAAGTGGCTGAGGCATCTTATTGTTTGACCCCCTTGGGGACAGAGGGCTGAGGCAGTGGGAACCCCAAGGGACCCTGCTGGCCAGCAGTGTGGGGGCAGAGGTGGCCCAGGCCAGAGTGGCACTGTCCCTTCCAACTCTAGCCCTGGGATGGATCTGCACCTAGGGAAGATGTCCAATGTTGTGGGCAGCTCCTGCCGTGGACATCTATGAAGGGGTGGAGGACAGGCCCTCCACAGGGCCCACACCTGGGGACAGGGCCAGTGACTGCCCGTGGTAAGCACGTGGGCGTGGCCAGGCTGGCACATCGGATCTCTGGGAAGCAACTCCAAGAAGTGAGCAAGGCCAGGGGTTAGTGGGTGCCCCCGCACTGCTGGCTGGGGCACCCTGAGCAGCACCGAAGGGCAGTCAGTATGCGCCGCCAGGCCTGCAGCCTGGAGAACAACAGTGACTGGGTGACTATTCCAGCTTCTGCTCAGGCCCTGCTTCTGGTCCTGTGCTTCCAGCCTCCCAAGGATGTGGGGCTCTGTGTAGGTGGAGGGCCAGCGAGAGACCTGCTTCACCAGCGCTTGCCTTCTTGTTCTCAGGCTCCTCGTGCCTGGTTCCCAGGATGTAGCTGTGGACTTTGCTTCCAAATATAGACCCAGGCGGCCTCAGCTGCCCATAGGCAGCCCTTGGGGCCTCTGAGATTTAATGCGGCCACCCATCACCCAGAGCTGGTGGCCACTCACAGCAGACCAGGGCGGGGCACATCTGACTGAGTGAGGCTGGGTGGCCAGTGGCCTCCGTGGCAATCTCACCACACCTTCCCCAGTGGTAAAGAGCCACGAGAGGGGGACACTCCACACGTGGGCCCTCAGACACCACGGGCTCAGGTGTTTTCACATTAGGTACATGGGAACCAATATGTGTATATATTTCAGTGTCCCTCTGAAGTTGGCACGTGGCATGGTGCACACCGGTCGTCCCAGCTACTGGGGGTGGGGGAGGGAGGTGAGGCAGGAAGATTACAAATTCGAGACAGCGGGACCTGTCTCCAAGCGCAAAAAGTCATACATCTGTCAAAAGGGCAGGGGCGTGTGTGACTCAGTGGTACACACCCCAGGGTCAGGCCCCAGTGCTGTAAATACAAACATGCCTATGCCCTCTCAGAGAAGCTGACAGCCACATTAACAGGACGGCACAGAGACACAGAGGGAGACGGGTCCTGAGGCAGCACGCAGACCTGCGGCAGGAAGACAGGAGTTGGGCTCCCACCCAGCCAGCGCACATGCCCACGCCCTCCCCAGTGGGTGGCCCGGACTGGCACCTGGGTCTTGTCTCAGGATGGAGGCTTAGGGCAGAGAGGCAGCTCCCTGGAGGTGAAGGCACATGTCAAACCTCTGAGCAGGAGACAGGATGCCCGTGGGGGAGCTGGGTGTGTGTCGGGGAGCTGGGTGGGATCTAAAATCTGAAAGACACTCCCAGATGTGAGCCCGAGGTGTGGACAGAGGACAAGCGTGGTGTCGGGGCTGCCCCTGGAGGGATAGGGAGGTTGGTGGGAAGCTGAACGGAGGGCGTGGAGACCCCTTGTGTTTCTGTCTGAGGCGCTGCTCTTAGGATGGGACTCAGAGTCTGACGTTTGCTAAGGGAGTCTTCCCCTGCTTTCCTGTTGGGCGAGTGGGCAGCCAGCTGTGGCCTGGGTGCCTGGAACAAACTGTGGAGTGGGCAGCAAGAAGAAGGGCCCCCCCCGGGGGTGTAGTTGGGGACCCCCTCTGAGTTTGGCCCCTCCTGTGACCTCCCTCCTGGAGGGAAGCTGTATGGGCACCTGGAAACTCCCAAAGCAAAGACAGGAGAGGGGCCTGGCCTGGTGCACTCTCTGCACGCTGTGACAGGAAGGAACTCAGCAGGTAGCAGGGCTCTGAGGCCCTGGAGCCCATGACTTCCACTGATGCCCAGAGCCCTTACAGGCTGGGCCTAGCCAGGAGCAGCTTCCGCCTGAGGTTCCCTTTCAGTGTCCACTTGTGTCTCCAGGGGCTTTGGGAAAAAGAAGGATGGGGACTGTGTGACCCTGGGCAAATCTTCACCCTCTCTGAGCCTAATTATTTGTTTTCCAAAAGACCACAGTGAGGTTCAGCTCCTCCGGCCCAGATGCACCCTCAGGTGCTCCCTTCCTCCCTCCCAGTGGTGACAGGTGGTGTTGCCTGCCTCTGAGGCTGTGCCTCGTGCCTGGGCTGGGGATCGGAGAGGCATGGCAAGGCGCCCGCAGCATCTTCTGTCCTCGATCTTATCCTGCTAAATGCCCTTGGACCTGGGCCTTCTTCTCAGTGACCCATTGGGGTGTTTTCTGCCTCCTCTGTAGGAGACGGGTGGAAGGTCAGAGGCAGCAGCAGCCCCGGGAGCCTCTTCCAGTTCTAAATGTGCTTTTAGTCCTGACAAAAGTGTCCTGCAGCCGCCCAGCCCCCACAGGCCTGTCTGCATTCCCTTCTCCTGGCTCCAAAGAAAAGCAGCCCTGAGTGAGACAGGCAAGCCGGGTGCCTGAATCAGACTGCCTGGGTTCAAATCCCACCAGAGTGTGCACGAGCCAGAGCCCTAGAAACTTCATCCATAAAGCAGGGTGTGATGGAACTGCTCCAGAGTTACGCAGAGCCAGAGCCGCAGGAAAGCAAGCCCTTGTGTTAGGAAAATTCCACCAGGCCTGCCCTACAGGTCAGCTGCTGCAGGCGGGCGGCACTTCAGATGCGAACAGATTTCTGAGTTTAAGATACTCCTGTCTGCACAGACTCTTCTGAAAATGTTGGTGCAAAATTCTGGGGAGGAGGGCGATCGGGAACCCAGGGCAGGCAAGGGACGCCTGGCAAGCTACCTCCAGACTCCTGGTGCCAAGCCAGGATGGAGCGCTGCAGGACCAGCCTGCAGGGAGCTTTGGGGTCCTTAAATGGCCCACTGGAATTGAGAAATTGGTAGAGGATAATTTTTAATTTTTGGGTGATTTTTAGAGGGATGGGACCAGCAATGGAGTGAAGGAAGGCTGGCAGGAACCAGTAGAGGAAGAGGAGGAAGAGGAGTCGCTCTGTCCCTTCAGAGCCTGGAGTCACTTTGTTTGGCCCTAGCTCCTCCGGGCAGCACCTTGAGTCTTTCTTGCACATTGCTGCCTCCTACAATGTGGACATAGGAAATTCAGCCTTTTAAAGCCACTCTTTAGGGGCTGGGGAGATAGCTCTGTGGCACAAGTGCCTGCCTGGCAAGTGCAAGATCGTGAGTTTGAACCCTGGTCCTGCCAAAAAAATAAAAAAATAATAATAATAAAAAATAAAACCACTCTTTACTTTGAAAAAAAAGATGGTCACTTCTTCCTTCCCTCCTGGGGATTCAAGAAGCAATGCGAGCAAAATGTGATTGCTATTCCATCCACAATAGAAATATTTTCCAATGTTTCCAGTTCTCCGTTCTTTGGTCTTCCATGTAGCAGTTGTTCAAGGCCAGCAAAGGGATGGCTTGGACAGACGTGGGGTGCCAGGTTCAGTGAGGTTTCAGGGAGATGTAAGGAGCACTGAGGCACTCTGGAGACAGCAGTTTCCCCTGAGGTCACTCTCTGCCAGCACATGCCTTTCCTAGGTCATCACCCTGGACCCAGGAGGCTTTCACTCAAGATCCCGTTGAGCCTGGGCTTGCACCTTAATTTTCTCCTTGTCGATAAAGGGGAGAGTCTTGGACTGCGTTCTGTTGTCCCTGCTGGAAGCTGTAGACAGCCTAGCAGCGCCTTCAGATCCCACAACACGAGCCAACTCCCAGATCCGATCCATAGTCCTTGAGCTCCACTATAGGGCAAGGTGGCCAGCACTCCAGGGTTGCCATGGAGACCAGGAAACCCAGAGTCCTTTTGGAAACAATCCTTGGAGAACCTGGCATTACACACCTCCGCCCCACGTCCTGTAGGCCTGCTGGCTTTGGTGTGATTTGGAGGCTGGCGGACCAAGGCATCTCAGTCTCCACTTTCAGGCCTTTTCCTTCGGGGTTGCGCCCCAGGCTGGTAGAGAAGAAAAATTAGAGGTCTCGACCAAGCAATCATTTAGGTGATGGATCCTTCCATTTTGGGGTTTGGCTGCCCTTGTCACCAGAACCCCCGCCCACCTCTCTTCACCTCCCCTCACCTCCTCAAGGTCATTACTAGAGATTTCACTGGCAGCTTCAGGCCGGGTGGCTGCTTCCACCACCTCCTCCACAGCTTGTGGGAGCTACTACAGCTTCCTGAGCCGCCAATTTTTCCCGGGTAACAGGGGCAGAAGGACAGCAAGGATTAGCTTCTCAGACTTCGCCAGCTACTCTGGCATCAGCGAAACAGTTTCGGGTTCTTTTAACCAAGGTCAGCCCAAGAAAAATCTAATCGGACCTCAGGAATTTTCAAAATCAATGGCCTAGCTCTTTTTGGCCCCGGGGTGGATTTTGCTGGAAGCCTTGGGTTGAATGGGCAGCCATCAAGCTGAGCTCTCCTAAAGGTGGTAATTATTCCACAGTTGTGATCTCCTTTGTTTTCTTTACCCCTCAAAGTTCGGGACCTCTGGGCATTGACTTAGGAGGGATCAACACTCCCACTCCCTTAAGTGCAGGGCTCGTGAAACCTGGGATTGAATTCTGTCCGGTGGGGATGCCTGGCTCCCGGAGCCGCGCTGGCTGGAAAGAGGCCCCGCAGGCAGCGAGTGTCAGGACTGGAGTTTCATCTCTGGTTCTGAATCCAGCCCTTTGAGCAAGCTTAACGCGTGTGGATTTAATTTCCCTTTCTTTCTTGCTTTCTTTTCTCTCCCCCAACCCCGCCTCACCCCACCCTGAGAGGGAACAAGAAAAATAGTCTGCGGTGTCGACAGCGCGACACTGTTCCGTTTGCCAAAGAAAATTTGTCTTTCCAGAGCCCCAGAGAACAGCGGGCTCCCAAATTTCCATCTCACCCGTCAGTGGTGCTGAAGGGGGCATCCAGACAGGCCCCCTGCCTGCAGCCCAGACCTGCTGGTTTTAGCCTAACTCTCCCTCTGACAAAGTCAGAGCCTTGGAATTCAGGCTGCTTCCCTCCGACACCTTTGGGGTCTGCTGATCACTGTCCACCCAGAAGCCACACCTGGAGGACCTTCAGTGGGTTCTGGGCCACAGAGACAGCCACTTTCTCAGGATGCCCAACTCCGGGTTCTCTCGACAGACCCTCACCTTTCTCAGGTGGTAACTTTCCAAATCGGAGGGTGTGGGAACAGCAGCCACTCCCTGACACCTCCTCAACTCCTCAGAAGGGTGCACACCACCGGCACACACTTCTGTCCCCTCTGTCCGCTACCATTTCTCATGCAAAACAAAAACAAATTGCCATACTCCAAGCTTGAAGAGCAGAGAGGAATAGTTCCTAAACAGGAGCATATGGGGGAGCAGCAATTGTAGGGAGTTGGGGGTAGAAACACTAGAGGGGGACACTGCATATTGGATAATAATAATAATAATAGTAGTAATAATAATAGTAAAAATAATAACAACAACAGCAGCAGCAGCAGCAATAGCAGCAGCAACAACCGTCACCAACAGTATTTATTCTTCCCAGAGATTTCGGGTCAAAGGGAGACAGGAACCGAAGAAAACATTGGGAAAGGAACTCTTGTGGTCCTGGAAAAAATATAATAGAGCCAGATTTCAGTAGGCGAGAGGGAAAGTGACCTCCTGAGAAAAGAGGAAATTTCCCATCCTCGGCCTGACCCATTTCTTTTGCAAAATAAGTTGGTCAAAGTTTAGTTTTGTCATCCTTTTATTGTCATTGTGTTTATTAATTTTCCCAGCACAGTCTGCACTTCCCGCGTGCTCCCAGGCCCCTGGAGGAGACCCCAGGGTGCAGGAGGTGGGGATGAGGGCATTTTGGGAGAGGTGGATGGAGTGGACTTCTGAATGTATTCTTTTTTGGAGAGGACAAAATACAACAATCTCGAATGTGACTTTCTTTAAAAACAGACGAAAAATGAAAGAGACATCAACAGTCATCACTCTTTTTGTTTGTTTTAATTTTAAAAACTAGCATTCCAGTCTCTCCTAGCCCTCATAGTATTAAAGTAAGGGTGGAAATTTTCGAAAGGAGAACAATACATTTTGGAGCAAAGCCGAGCCGGGAGCAGGTTCGCCAGGGAAGCATCATTTTTCCAAAAGGAGGGAGGGAGGCCTACGCTGCTGCAGGATCCAGAGTCAACTGCCCAAAGGGTCAGATTGGACAGAACGGGGATTGTAAAATCGAACAGGACTCTTCCGTTTCGGTTATCTGCGGTAGAGCCCTCGGCTTCTAGGATCCTGGGCTTCTAGGATCTTTTTTTTTTTTTTTTTTTTTCAGCTGGTCCAGGCGGTTGCGGCCGAAATTTGGGTGCAATCAAGCTAGAAGGAACTCGCCACATTCATAGTTCACTTTTTCCCTCTGGCCCAGTGGGACCTAGACCTCGGTTTCCGGCCTACCTAGGCCCGCAGGGCATCTGGGAACTCGTCGAATCTAGGGTTCCCACGGCGAATTTCATTTCGGGCTGCAGAAGGAGTCCTAGAAGAGAAGGCTGCGTGAACAGGCCTCAGATTTGGGGAACGGTAGTTAGGAATTTGAGAAACGAAAGCGAAGCCAGCGAAGCTGGGCTGAGGGGAAGGCGCGGGTTCTGTTGGCTGCGAGCGGCGGTGTCTGCGGCCCGGCTGGTCCCGGGAGCCCACGGCCGCGCTGGAAGCCACGGCCTGCTGTCCCCGCGGGCCTGACCTTGGCTGCAGTAGCTGCTCGGCCGACGGCGCCCCTGCACATCTCGCCGCCGCTCGATCCTGGCTAGACCGGGCCTGCAGCCAGGCCATGCTTTGGAAAGCCCTGGGGCTTAGCGGGGCACAAAACTCAGAAACGAACCCCGAAGTTGGGGACAAGTCCAGACTAAGGGTCCCGGCTCCCTCCGGGGCTCCTGGGCGGCCCGGGAACTTACCCTTCCAGAAGGCCCGGACTACTAGCCTGCGCTGGGCAGGCCCAGATCTTCCCTCGCCGCTGCCAGGGACGTTTACACGGTGGGTTTTGGAACTCCACGTAGCGGATCTCCAATGGCGCGCAAAACCTTGCGCACAAACACTGGGCTACCTAGAAATCGAGCCCCTCGATAAGGCTAGAAATAATTGTCGTCATTATTTCAGAACGAAATAGAATGCCTCGTCCCTCTGTGGGACCGGCGCTGTGATTTTTCTTTGCAGAAATCTTGCTTGGGAACCCCACCCTCGCTCCTCCACCCACTCGCACCCCATCCCCCACGGGGCCACTCTGGGACAGACTGCGTCCTCCGACCTGCTCAAAGGAGCCTTCTCGCAAGGGCCTTTCCTGCCTGCAGGCAACATCTCGGGCAACTGTCTTTCTCCCTAAGACTTTCTCGGTTTCTTGTTTCCCCTCTTCGATGATCCAACAATTGCTTCGTGCTGCTTTGCAATTGGGCGCATGGTTATCGCGTCCCAAACGCAAGCCCAGGAGAAACTCCTCCGCACGCTTTTGCTGAGAGCTGAGCTCCCTTGCAGAAAAAAAAAAAAAAAAAAAAAAAAAAAGAAAAGAAAAAGAAAAAAGAAAGAAAAAAAGAAAAAAGTTAAATACCAAGAAGCCCTGGCCTCTTGCAAGAGCGCTCATCTTCCTAACAACTCGATTGCTTTCCAAAGGGGACCGAGATGGGTGCCCACCTCTCCTCGCTAAGCGCCCCCTTCTCTTCTTTGCTCTAAGAAAATCAATCTTGGCCATATTTGTGTCTTTAAGTTCACCACCCACATTTCCCCTGGGAGAGCGCTGGGGTTTGTTTGTTTCTTTATTTATTCCTCTGGGCCAGGGCGTCCCGGACTTGTTGCTGAGAGGACTGATATTGACAGAGGAAGACTGAGACGTGAACCTCCCGCTGCTGCCCCCCAAGTCAAGCGTGACAGCGCGGGCCGGTTGCGTGACTGGTGACGTCTCCAAGTCCTATAGGTGCAGCGGCTGGTGAGATAGTCGGTATCGCTTGGTTGCCTCTTTATTTTATTGGGGTATGCCTGGTAATAAACAGTAATATTTAATTTGTTGGAGACCACAAGCCAACTGCGAACTGGGAGGTACTGTTCTCCTCCGGACAGACTTTGGAGAGAAGCCTGACCTAAGAGGGGGGTCGCTTTGGGGGTCTTTGCAAGCCCTGAAGCCCCTGCCTCAGCGAGGTACACTCCTGGATTCTACAAGGAAAAAACAGGTGGGATTTTTTGAGGTGAGTGTGGGCCCGGGAGACCTAAGTCGACTCGATCCACACTTCCTCTGCCTCAGGACCCCTGGCCTCCCACTCCTATGCTACCTTGCCGCATCCTCTTACCTCACCTTGCAAGAAAAGTAAGCCCAACATATTTTCGAGTTTTGAGCTCAGGTGTTGCTAGTAAATATAGGTTGTGCCCCTTTCCTGATACTAATAATCCCAATTTTGCTAAGTAGCCTACTCCACGCCCTGTCTGTCGGGGTTGCTACTTAGGGGAGTCCAGACTTTCCCTCCTGGGAAGGGCCTGCAGATTATTTATGGGAATTAATTTCATCCCCCAAATCTCTATGAATGCAAGGGGATTGAAGCGATCTTTCTGGATTTCCCCTTCTTTCTACCAGAGAGTTGGGCGCTCAGGCTCCTCTTCCTGCCATGCTTCTTTTCCATCTCTGTTTTGATCTTGGTCCCCATCCTGGACACCTCTTCAGCAAGCCCAGAGGCCTGGAGCTGACATTTTGGAAGTAAAGATGTTTTCACAAACAATATTGAATTGCTTTGGCCAAGGTCTGCTTTAAAGCAAACTTGGAAGGTAGAGGGTTGGTTTTCTCCTCAGTTGCCCTGTCTGGAAGCTTGGAAGACCCTGGACTGCACGGCAGGGGATCTGGGGACATTTCTGCGCCCATCCTGCCTTCCCCCAGACCCACTGCCAGTCAGAACCCAGAAAAAGAACAAGACAAAGGGGTGCAGGGTGGGAAGCAGGACAGGACCCCTGCCAAGTATTCTAAGCCCCAGTTCTGGTTGTCCCACTCTGGGTCTGCTCCAGGATAGCTATTAATGGACTGTTTCTGCTTCTGCTGACCTCTTCCATCACCCTCAGAACGGCGCATTTCAGAGTCGAGGGCAGGGAGAGGAACGCAGAGAGATGAAAAACCCGGCCAGTCCCGGTGACTGTTTGATTATTTTAATAAGGCTGGGCACTGCCTTGTGTACACCTCCAGCCCGGCGGTCTGGTGGCCCTGGTGGGGTGGGGGCGGGGTGCAGACCCAAAGCAAGGATGATTTCTTGGCATCTTTGATCTTGGTGCTCACCCCGAGGCACCTTTACTCTGCCTTCATCCCCAGGGGTTGAGAGTGGGGGTGATGATGAGTGGGGGCTGGAGAAAAGACGGCAGGGCAGCCAGCCCAGGCTCCTGCGGCCACGCGGGGTCACAGCTCGGCCTGAGGTCAGCGCTGGAGAGAGAATGTGGGCGAGGCTGCGGAGGCTGGGGCGCGCGCGCCCTCTCCCAGCGCCTCCAGAGCCTCCCGAGCGGGTTCTCGGCAGGGCCGGTCCTGGGGATTACTGCACTTCCCGGGGAGAAGGGCTTGCCGTGATTTGTGCTCGCTTCTCGCCGCCGCCGCCGCCGCCACCGGCTCGGAACAGCGCAGATGGATGAAGGTTGGGAAAGGGGCGGAGGGGAGGGGTGAGCGCCAGGTCTGGGCTGCAGAGTCCCGGCGTGAGCCGAGTGTTTGGGAAAGCGGGTGGAAAAGTGGGAAAAGTGGTAGGTGGAAGAGGGAGGAAAAAAGGGTGGGGGGAGGAGAGGAGAGGAGAGGAGAGGGAGAGGGAGGGAGGGAGAGAGAGTGTGTGGTGGGAGCTAGTTGGATAGGCAATTTCTGTACTTTGTAATAAGCATCAATGTAACTCAACGTCACCGTGCTCAGCAGAGCTGCCTTGTCACAGAGAGAGAGAGAGAGAGAGAGAGAGAGAGAGAGAGAGAGAGAGAGAGAGAGCTCTTACCTCGAATTCCGTAACTTTAACCCTGAAAGCAGTGCTCAGGAAAGACTTCCAGAAAAATCCCTGGACTCGCTCCTCTCCTAGCTTTTCTTCCCCGGCGGTGCAGAGCAGGAGCGGAGTCCCGCGGGTTGTTCAGCAGGGCTAGGGGGGTCTTCGAGAACCGCTGCTCAGTGTTTCTGGGAGCCCCTCTGGCGCCTGACAGCTTGGAAGTGCTCGGGGAGTGCAGCGAGCAGCGGAGGAGGTGTGTGCTGAGGTGGGCAGTCTCCGCCCGGGCTGCAGAGAGGGCCGCGGCTTTGTGGGCGGCCGTTACCGCTAGGCTGGGCGAGCGGTCCCCAGCGTGAAGCCCGGAGCCACCATGCCTGCGCCCCCGCCTCACCGCCGGCTTCCCTGCTAGAAGGAGGAGGGGACGTGGTGGATGCACCGGCTCCGCCGAGCAAGCGAGGTAACCGGCCCCGGAGATGGCTGGGGCGGCCCGGGTGGGAACCGCGCGCCGAGTCGGCTCGCGGGGCCGCGCATGGCGGACTTGCTTCGCCCCGCGTCCTGCAGAGCCCGGCTGCGGAGGGTGGCGCGGCCCGGACCTTCCCAGCGAGCCGAGCCCCGGAGGCGGCCCCGGCCGGGGGAGCGGCGCCGAGGCCCTCAGTACGCGCGGCCTGGTTCTGTCAAAGCGCATCTCGTTCGCCTCTGCCAGCCCCGAGCTCCCCGGACCCTGGCAAGGGCGAGGGGTGGGATTCTACCCGCGGCCCGGAGTGCACCGGCGTGTATGTGGGGGGCGCGGGCCCTGCTTTCTTTTGTTGCGAGCACATTGCCGGGCTCCCACCGCTGCCTCCCCCAAACTGCAAAGGCGACGGGAAAGAAGCTGCCTGGGGATCGGGCCTCAGCAGCCTGTCCTCTGGGCCCCATCTTTACGGACCACTGTAGACCAGAGTGGATCCAGCCTTTTGCCCAAGCGGCTGCTAGGATCGTGGGCGCCCTGTCTTGGTTTCCTTTCCCAAGGTCTCAGCCGGGTTGGTGGTGCGAATCCTTAGCTGGGAAGGGCGAGGAGGTGGGAAGGTCGGAGTGCAGGAGGCAGGGTGGAACCTCTCGGCAGCTGTGGTTTTGTGAGCTCCGTGCTCTGGTCCTGCAAAACTCTGGTCGTGCTCCCTCCCGCAGCGTACCGGACGGGCAGTCCAGTACCTGTAACCAACATTTATCAGGGACCGAGTTCGACCCCTCCATCCTCCAGCCAGGCCTACAGCTCAGGGAGGCTCAAGATAAAAAATAAAATAAAATAAAAAGCGCGCCCGGGATAGAGAACTTAGAAAACCCGGAGACCCGTCGCTCCGCGCAGCCGAGCACCCTGCTCTCTGGGTGCTGCTGCAGCCAGCCCTTTCCTTGGGCCTCTGTATGGATACTTTGTAGTTATTTTTGACAAGTCAAGCTTGAGTTTGGGAAAAGTGGGGCGGGACTTTAAATTTTAAATTTAAAGTTAAAAAAAAAAAAAAAACCTGTATCTGTTAAAGATGCCAGGAATTCTCTCTTTGGAAACTGGTGTCTCCGTTTACATATTCTTTTACTCTTCTGCTTTTGGTTTTTGCAAGAGGCGGGTTAGTCAGGGCATTTGACCGGGTGCAGACTCACGCTCCTTTCCTAAGGCTGCATGTGGAGAAGAGACATTCTCTAAAGGGCCCTGGGTTTTTGTTTGGTTCGGTTTTTGGTTAGTACCCAATGGCTTCCAAAAATATCAGTGTGTTATCTTTATTGGCTCTTGCAGGAGTTCGGACGAATTTGACGGGCAGCTCACTTATCGACAGAGCCTGCGCAGGAGCGGAGCGAGGCTCTTCTCCCTCTCCGAAGAGAGGCAAAAAATGCTTGTGTGCCTTTTGAGAGAGGTTGCGTGTGGCCAGAAAGTAATAGTAATAATAATAATAATAATAATAATAATAATAATAATAATAATACTTTCTGCAGCCTTCTTCAGCTAGGAAAAGAGGTCCTGGAAACCAGACCACGCTGTGGCTCCCTGTGTCTAGAATCGATCTTTTCAACTCCCTCTCCATCTCCTCTCAGAGCAGAACCTTGCGCGGGCAGCTGCCCGGGGCGAACCATGGCTGACGCAGAGGAGGGCTTTGGCTTGGCTCACACACCTCTGGAGCCTGATTCGAAAGACCTGTCCTGTGACCCCAAAGCTGAGAATGCCTTAGGAGCCCCCAGCAAGTCTCCGTCCTCTCCACAGGCTGCCTTCACCCAGCAGGTAAGGAGATCTCGCTCTTGCCCCCTGCTGCCCTTTGCAGAGCCCAAAGCCAAGTTTGGCTTCCCTGCTCAGTGCAGAGAATGCCCCGTGCCCAGGTATTGCCCTCTTTCCTTGTATTCCTGCTCAGTCTCATTCTTTTCTGCCCTGTCTCCCCAAATTCCAGCATATTGTCAACCCCGAATCCTACTGTATTGCAACCCACCTTATTGGGACGATTATCTTTATGGTCTGAGGATTTTTGAGACTTGTTTAAATTGTTGGGAAAATCTCGATTACCCAGCTATCTGAGGTCAGCTAAAGATGGCCCAGGTAATTTTTTCTCCCCCAACTCCAAAGCACTAAGTGCAGAATTGGTCCACGAGCCCCTTATTAAGGACCTGGTCAGTAGTCCATCCAAGCCCCGTGAGCGATGGCTTGACCCTTCTTTAGATCTTCCGTAGCCCTCGCCTCCCAGCTCCGCCTGGGCCCCAGCTCAAGCACCATTTGTCTTTCGGTGGAGGCCTGGTGCAGCTATCGGCCGGCCATCTACCTTCACTGCCGCCAGCTGAGGAGTGTGCGGGGCTGGGCCAGGAGGGCACACGGCCTGGGACTCGCCTGGCTGGACACCTCGCCTTGCTCCTAGCTCCTAAGCCCAGCAGCATTGGGTGCTGCAGGGACCCTCACAGACCCCATGATCTTATAGTAAGTGTCACAGGACACAAAGTGGGGTGACATGGCCAGAAAACACATGGTCACATAGCCGAAATACTTCCTTGGGGTTTCCTTGTTGTCCTAGGATTTTTTCACCAAGTCTGCCTTTGCACTTAAAAAAAAAAAGCCACATGTGTTTTAATAGAAGCAGCCCTCCTGAGCACAGACTGGGTGACTTACAGGCTCTTTTAAGGAAAAGAGACTCCACTTTTTACACTATTACTAATTATTTGAAAACAATACTTTGCATTAATTTTTTGGCAAAACTTGTAATACAGTTTTCAGTTAAAAATGAAATAAAATCATCAAAATTGCTGGGAGTGGACGACCTTAGGTGTACAGAGGTTCTGGGAGTTCCTTAATATAGACACTGAGAATCTTTTTTATTTTTTTGTTCTGAGCTCCAGGGACATATCATAATTGAAAATGCTTTTAAATTGCTATAAGGAAAAAAAATAAATTGCTACAAGGTGTATTCCTATTTGCTCCCCATGTGCCTAAAGAGAAACTTGCACACACGGTTTACACAACTGCGTGTCTTGTGAGTGCACATCTGGGTGTGTACACAGGAAGACCCCGGGTGTGGTTTTCTAGATGGCGGTTTTGACTTTTTTCTCCAATAGTATCCCAGCCAGGTTGAAATCGCCCAGCCTGTCCTCCCTAGTCCTCTTGAAGCACCGCTGTGGTTACTGCTCAGGAGCTTCATGTTGGTTGGTGGCATCAACTGAGAGATGCTAGAGGATCTAGTTGTTGCCTTCCCCTCTGGAGAGAGGGGGACCAGGCACAGCCCCAGTGGCCGTAGCATAGCGGGCGGAGGCAAACTTTTCTGTCTTGTGGCTCAGGCTTGGGGAGGAGCAGAAGCGCCTGTGGGTCCTCAAGGAGCTGGGGTGGGGGTGGGGGGAGTGGGGCTTGGTACCGCTGACCCTTTTGCTGGTGTGATTCCTCCCCGACCCTCCCCATGTCACTGCAGGGTATGGAAGGGATCAAGGTTTTTCTCCACGAAAGAGAACTGTGGCTGAAATTTCACGAAGTGGGCACGGAAATGATCATCACCAAGGCCGGAAGGTGAGCTGGTTAGTGGGAGAGAAG
>PVKN010017564.1:0-17279 GCA_004027915.1 Capromys pilorides
CTCAGCTGATTAAAACACCTGCAAGCAGGCTCAGGGGCCTCGGGAGTTCAATCCCCAGGCCTGCCCTGCTGGCCCCACCCTCAGGGTACACTGAGATGGCAATGGAGACTGGGCGTGGTGGCATGAGCCTGTAATCCCAGCTCTTGGGAGGCTGTAAAGGTGCAGATCACTGCAGTCCAACCTAGTAGTGAGACCATGAACACCCTGTAGAACTTTCCCTAAAATACAAAAAACAGAAAAAAAAAAAACAACAATAGACATATCAACTGGACAAAAATCAACAAAGAAATGTCAGAGTTGGACCAAACCTTCAAACAAATGGACTTAATATATATCAACAGTATTCCACCCAACGACAGAATACATGTTCTTCTGAGCAGCACATGGGCCTTTCTCCAAAATGAGATCACATACTAGCCTAGAGAGCAGGCAAAGTTAGTCATGTAAATTGAAAAGAAATGAGACTATCCCATGTGTATCATCAGACCTAGTGCAATGAAATAAGAATCAATGACAAAAGAAACCACAGGAATTAGTCAAGCACAGGGAAGTCATAATGACGATACACTCATATAATCATGGGTCACACAAGAAATCAGGAAGTTCCTAGAATCTAGTAACTGGCAATACAATTGAAACAGTTATGTAAAAAACAAAAAAAAACTAACAAAAGCCTGATGGATTCACTGCTGAATTCCACAAGAATTTCAGGGAAGATTTAACACCAATCAATAGCCCTCCAACTTTTTAATGAAATAGAGAGGAGGAGTACTCCCAGAGTCATTCCTAAAAGCTCGCATCACCCTGATGCCAAAACCAGACAAGGACCTAACCAAGAAAGAACTATAGGCCCATCTCACACATGAACATCCATGTAAAAATCCTCAACAAGGTACAGTAATACATCAGTTTACCAACATTTCTGTCTGTGACCCATTCATCAAAATTTTGCTTTCATTTGCAAACTCTGCATGGGATTATGAACATGACCACAGCCAGCTTCCCTGCATGAACACAAATGTGGCCTCTTCAACAGAATTGGGGAAAGAATTCAGCTCATGAAGCAAAGTACCACTAAACTGGCATTGGCACAGATGCAATAAATCATCCAAGAGATCAGACATCATCACCAAACAGGCATCATCTAAAGATGAGCCACCTCAGGGATGGTTCAGTATATCCAAATTGATACATTTAATAAATGTGATCATAAACAGAACGATAGGAATCAAATAATCATGGCGATACAGGAAAATCCTTTGACAAAACCCTACATCCACTCATGATATTTGTGACAAAAACCCTGAAGAACACAGGTAGAGAAAGTGATGGTGAACCTTTCAAGCTTTCGATGGTAACAAATAGCCCTCTGTGGCACGTGTGTCATAGGTTTGCCACCACTGATGTAGAAGGACTTTATCTCAATCTGATAAAAGCCACTTATGACAAACCAACAGCCTGCATCATATTAAATGAGGAAAAGTTGAAAGTTTTCCCTCTAAAATCAGGAACAACACAAGGATGTCCGGGATCACCACACCTGACCAATATAGTACATAAAACATTAGCCTGGGCAACCAGGAAAGAGAAAGAAAAAAGGGATAGATATGGGAAAGGAAGAAGTCAAATTGCCATTATTTGCAGGTGACACAATCGTCTATAGAAGACTTAAGAATTTCTATGAGAAGACCCTACAATGACTAACCAAATTCATTAGTGCACTGGGTTACAAAATCAGCACACAAAAATCAGTAGCATTCCTGTAAACCTATAATGACCCCATTGAGAAAGAAATTAGGAAAACAATACCAGTCACAGCATTAAGAAAAGTGATACCTGCTTAGGCAGATGCAGGGACCAGTGTTTGATCCCCAGCTCCACATGCTGGGCTGGCCCTGCCCTCAGGGCACGCTGAGATGGAGATTGAGACCCGGTGTGGTGGCACATGCCTATAATCTCAGCACTTGGGACGCTGAAAACAGGAGAATCACTATAAGTCTGATCTGTGCAGTGAGACTGTAGAGCTTGTAGTAAATACAAAAAAAAAGTGAAATACTTAGAAATTAACCTGGGCAAGGGAGATAGTTCACTGGCATAAACGCCTGCCTGGCAAGTGTAAGGTCCTGAGATTGATGCCCAGTAAACCCCCACCACCACCAAGAAAGGGATTAACCTAACCAAGTAAGCGAAAGATCCCTATAATGAAAACTACAATACTTTGAAAAAGGAGATCAAAGAGGACATCAGAAAATGGGAAGATGTCCCTTGTTCCTCAAAATGCCAACAGCATTCCTCACAAACCTAGAGAACAATCCTAAAATTCATATTATGGCCAATCAAATAGCTCAGCGGATTCAATCACCTGCCAGCAGGCGCAGGGGCCAGGAATTCTTTCCTGGCATGGGGCATTGGTCCCACCCTCGGGGCAAGCTGAAATGGTAATTGAGAGTGGGCATGGTGGCGTGAGCCTGTAATCCCAGCTCTTGGGAGCCTGTATGCAGGAGGATCAGTATAAGTCCAATCTAGTAGTGAATCACTGAACACCCTACAGACCCTTACCTAAAATAAAAAAGCCATGTTTTGAGGGCTTGTGGGTTAGCTCAGTGGTTTAAGCGCCTGTTCAGGGAATCCCAATCAGGCACAGGGGACAGCCATTTGATTCCCCAGGCCCACCCTTAAGGCAGCCTGAGCCAACCTCCCCCACCCCCTGCAAAAAAAAAAAAAAAAGAAAAGAAAATCCAGAAGAGACCCAGAATCGTGTAAGCAATCCTGGGCAACAGGAACAAAGCAGGAGACATCATAATCTCGGCCTCCAAGTCACATTACTGCACAAAACTACAGAGGTAAAAACAGCATGAGACTGGCACAAAAGCAGACGTGTGTCAGTGGAATAGAACAGAAGTTGCAGAAGCAATCACAGGCACATTCAGACATAAGACCCATGGCAAAAGGGCCAAAACCATATACTGGAGGAAATAATAGCCTGTTTAACAAATGGTGCTTGGAAAACTGGCTATCCTACATGCAGAAGATTGAAGCTAAGCTGTATCTCTCTGTGTACTAAACACATAACAAGATGGATCAAAGAGCTGAATATTAAAACAAAAGCAAACTGATGGATGATAAAAATAGATAAAACTCTTGAAAACATATGACATAGGCATGTTTCTGTACAGAAACCCAATGGCACCAAAAAGATTACCAAGAATCAACTGATGGGATCATAACAAATTAAAGGAATAAACAGAGTTAACCTACAGAGTGAGAAAATATTTTAATCAGCTCTTCTTCAGGCAGAGGTCTACTATCAAGAAGATATAAAGAATTCCAACAAATATAGCCTAAAAAAAGACCCAATCAACAAATTTAGCAAGTGAAATAAATGAAAACACTTCTCAGAACAAATGACCAATAAATACATAAGCAAATAAGGAACATCTCTAGCCTTCAGAGAAATGCAAAGAAAACAATGCTGAGATTCTATCTCACTCCAGAAAGGATGGGTTTCATCAAGAAATAAACTAATAAATGCTTATGTGGCTGCAGGAGAAAAGGAACCCTTCTACTTTGTTGGTGGGAATGTAAACTAATACAACAATTATGGAAATCGGTATGGAGATTTGTCAGAAAAGTAAAGGTATCATTTTACAGTGATAGATGTATATTCATGTTTATAGCAGCAAAATTCATACTAGTTGAATCTTGTAAGCAACATGCATTACCAGATGAATGGATAACAAAATGTGGCATTTATATATGACAAAGTACTATTCTGCCACATAAGGATAAATCTGAGTCATCTGTAGGAAAACGGATGCACTCTGAGATGATAACATCCAAAGAAGGGCCAGGGATATAGCTCAGTGATACAGTGCTTGTCTGGAAAGCACAAGGTCCTGAAATAGATGACACAAAAAAAAAAAGAACCCCCCACAAAAAATCCAATGAAATAATTCAGGCACACGTGTTTATTCACTTATGTTTTTTATTTTATGTATTTGGTACAGGGTCTCATCATGCAGCTTAGACTCACAGTGACCCTCCTGTTTGAGCCTTCCCAGCACTGGGATTACAGGTGTGTGTCACCACATCCAGTCTTGGCTAGCTCCAAGAGCCTGGAGCAGGGCTGGCAGGGTATGCAGTACTGGGGATTGAACCTGGGTCCTTGTGCTTGCCTAGGCAGACGCTTAGACTGCTGAACTATCTCCGTGGCCCAGGCACACTAGTTTAAACAACACAGTTTCTTTTATGTGAGACATCTAAAATATTAGGAAAGAGCTAAATAAAAGGTAAGAGGAAGTAAGAAAACAGATCTTGTTGAAACGGGACACAAAAAAAGACAGACAGAGCGAGAGACAGCGAGAGAGCAAGATAGATGGGAGAGGGTAGAGATGGGAAGTTGATGAGAAAACGATGTATTTTATATATATACCAACTCACTATAAAGAAGGTAACCATTATATACTGTAAATATGTACAGATAAAAAAGAAAAATTACTCCAAAAGACTAAAACAAATAAATCTAAAATACTTAATTTTATGGTAGGGGGTGTTGGCATACAGTTATAATCCCAACACTTGGAATGCAGGAGATTCCTAAGAAGTTCCAGTACAGCCCATGCTACATAGTGAGCCTGTCTCAAAAAACAGCAAAACTTGAACCAGGGAGATAGCTCAGGAGAATAAATGCCTACCTGGCAAACATAAGGTTCTGAATTCAATCCCTGGTACCAAAAACAAAGAAAACAAAAAACAGTAATCCACTTAAGGTTAGAATGAATATAAATTACAATCTCATTGGTCACCTTTGAAGATGAGAAAGAGAACCAACTCATCATTGTCCCAAACTGGTAAACAGTGGAATTAACTATTGTATCTTTCCTGTACCAACTGTGCAGCAGTTCCCCTACGGCACAGGGAATGCATTCCAAAACCTCCAGGGAATGCCTGAAGTCACAGATAATAGCTAATCATATCCATGCTATTTTTTCCTATACATACATAACTATGATTAAAGTTCAACTTTTAAATTAAGCAGAGCAAGAGATTAAAAATAACACAATTACAACAATATACTGTAATAAAAGTTATGTGAATATGGCCTTTCAAAATATTTTATTGTACTGTATTTATCCTTCTCTTCTTGTGGAAGTGATGTGAGGTAATAGAATGCCTACACGGTAAGATGAAGCAATGAATGCTGTAGGCATGTAGGCACTGTGAGTGTTAGACTACTATGGAAATGCTATGATTTATATCAGTGGTGGTGGACCTTTTAGAGTTTTCAATGATAACAGACAGATCATTGCAACACATGTGCCATAGATTCAGTACCTCAGGTTTACATCTAAATGTTCCTCAAAGTCTCAAGTGCTCTCCGCTGGGGCTTTCAGAAATGATTGGACCATGGACGTTTGATAATCAGGTTAGTCCAAAGATTGGATTAGTATAGTTCCAGTGTGGCTGGATGGACTGATTGAAGACAGAAGACAGAAGTCTCACCCTGAGTGTAAGTAGCACCAACTCTGATAGCCTTATAACCTGAATGGAATCAAAAAGGAAAGGGAGGCCTGCTGCAACTGTTTCGTTGCCTGCCCTGCCTTGGACTGTTTCTACTCTACCATGACCCCTGGCAATCTCACCCTGCCTTGGAACCATGTACTTGAAACTCTTATAGACTATGAGCTAACACAAACCTTTTCTCCTTTAACTTATAGGTATCAAGTATTTTGTTCCAGCAATGAGAAAGTAATAACTAAGACAGTAACCATTCTTTTTTTTGTATGTATGTATTTGATACAGACTCTACTGGGTCTCACTACATGGATTGGACTCGGTGATCTTCCTCTTTTCAGCCTCACAAGGCTGGGATTACGGGCATGCACCACCACGCCCAGTGTCAATCACTGGCTTAGTATACCCTAGATCAAGGCTGGCATGGCACAATGGGATTGAACCCCACTCCCTGTACTCCACTTAAGTAGACACTTTAATCCACTGAGCTATCTGGTCGGCCTAAGACAGTAACTATTCTTGAACACAGCAGTGTGATATCACCAGAATAGATCTGATAACTAAGATGACTATGTGAATAATGTCTAGGGGTAATGTGTAGAGTGTGGATACACCACTCAAAAGGCTGATATTCTCAGGGATATAGAGGGAAGCTAAGAGATTTTTCATCTTATTCAGAACGGCATACAATTTAAACCCTTTAAACTGTTTATGGAATTTTCCATTTAACATTTTCAGATCACAGCTGATCATAGAAACCAAAACCTTGAAAGCAAAACCATAGATAGGGGGCTCAGGAGGTAGCTCAGTGGTGTAAGCACCTGTCTGGCAAGTGCAAGGGTCCAAGTTCAATATCCAGTACTGCATGCCATGCCATGCCGGCCCCAAAACAGGCGTGGTGGTGCATACCTGTAATCCCAGCAACGGGTAGGCTGAGACATAGCAAGACCCTATACCAAAGGAATAAGTAAAAATTTAAAAATAAAATATAGATAAAGGGAACTAAATAACCGATGTGGGAAAATTCCTTTCATTATTCCTACTAACAAATGGAGAAAGGAGGACAAAATTAGAAAACTACCACTTTGATAATCTTAACAGAAAAAAAAAATCTTAACAGATCTAGGCAGCAATTGTCAATAACTGCTAAAACCAATTTGTTAAATGCTAACATGGATGTTCACTTGAACCCAACAATTTTTTTAAAAAACTGCATCATATAAATTATCACCTATACACAGAAACTCAGAATAATATAACAAAACTCCAAGTACCTATTACTCGGGTCAAAAGTTATCAACTCCATGTCCAATATTCTATCATCCATACCACTTCAGCTCTGAAATAATTATTTTAAAGCAGAAATGTAGAAAAATTCTACAAGACCAGTGATGCAGTTTTTTTCTATAAATACAAAGAAGAAAATAAATGGGATACAAAAATGTTAAAGAACGGCCGGCCAAATAGCTCAGCAGGTTAAAGTGCCCGCAAGCAGGCACAGGGGCTGGGGGTTCGATCCCCTGGCACACTCCTGAGGTGCGCTGAGACAGCAGTAGAGACTGGGCATGGTGGCACATGCCTATAATACCAGCTCATGGGAGGCTGCAAACAGGCAGATCACTAAGAGTATGATCTAGTGGTGAGACCTTGAACACCCTGTAGACCCTTCCCTAAAATAAAAAAATAAATAATACATAAAAGATTAGCAGAGGCCAATTCTAACATGAAGGTCGCACACTTAAAACCTCATAAACTGGGGCTGGAGAGAGCTCAGGGGTGTAAGTGCCTGCCTGGCAAGTGCAAGGTCCTGAGTTTGATCCCCAGTTCCGAGAAAAAAAAAAAAAAAAAATCATAAAAATCTCAACACTTATTACAGAGTAATTCAATTTTCTTAGGTATGATGCTTGGTTGTTTTTTAAAGAGTGCTCATTGGGCCAGCAAGATAGGTCAGCAGTCTAAAGTGCCTGCTTAGGCAAGCTTAGCATGGTTCAATTCTCAGCACCACATGCTTCGCCAGCCCCACCCGTAGGGCAGGCTGAACCAGTCATAACATAAATGAATAAATAAAGTTTAAAAAAAATAGAATGCTCATGGTCTACAGATACATGCTGAGATACTTATGGATGCAATAACATCTGGAATTTGCTTTAAAATAGTCCAGTGGTAATGGGTATAAAAAATAAGACTGACTACATGTTACTGTTGAAGTTGGGCAATGGGTGCCTGGCAATCATTACATCATTTGGCTTATTTCTATATATGTTCAAAAATTTCCATAAATGTGTTGCTTTGTTTTGCTACAAAATCAAGTTCCCCTGGAATAACAATGACATATGAACTGGAAAGTATTGGGACAAGGACAGGACTACAAGTCTATGTGAGATAAAAAAAGGCCTGCACTGGTAACAGAGCACAAACACAAAGAAAGGAGAATTGAATAGATATTTAGAAGACAGATTTGATAGGGCTTGGTAACTGATTATGCAAAGTGCAATGAGGAGTCAAGCACGAAGCTGAACTTTCTGACTGAGTACACGCATGGTGCTAAGGGGTAAATTTGGGAGGAAGGCTGGGGTTAGAGATAACCCGTGGGACCTGGCATAGAGAAGGAAACTGAAGGTAAGTGAGGGATACCCAGGATGAGGGCAGTAACTAGGACACTGTCCTGAGAAACACTTGAGGCCAAGGTGCGAAGTGTGCACATGTTTGTGTGTACACATGATGGGGGAAGACCTTGACTCACAGCTTGGGCCTCCTTTGCCACAATCTACATGTTTCCATAGGCTTCCAGATGGGCTGACTAGAAAGGAAGCTGGAAAGATGCCTCCATGCTTGATTCTTACCTTGAGATCCTCACAAAGGTCACCATAGTCAATCTCAATGAGGGCTTCTCGTGCATAGATATTTGATGTTCTCTGGGAACCACTCACTGAATCCTCTCCCTGAGAGCTACCCTGCAATGGCGAGAGAGACTGTCAAATGGACCAGACTAGCTGTAAGTATACCTTTAAAGTGGCGGCTAGGTCACCTCTGCACGCTTCACTGTGTTTGAGGAAGCACTTCTGGGGCAATCAAAAAGAGGCCCAATTTTAAAATTGGGCTGTATTTCTTATTAACAGTTTGATCCTGGGCAGGTCATGATCTTGGATTGCGAGGTCACTTTCCCCCACATTTTTGCGGTTCTGGGAATTGAACCTAGGACCTCATGTATTTTGGGCAAGCACTTTATCATTAATTACATGTTCCCATCCCAAATCTCTTCATCTGTAACAAGGGGACAATGCTTGGCTCACAGGGATGTGGTTAGGATTAGAGATAATAATGCTACATGCTCTCACAATGTCCAGAAAAATTTTGATGTTGAAAATGTTACTGAATTAAACTGAAATGCTCCTTGGAAGAGGAAGATGGAAAGGATTGAGATACATGTATAGTTTAAGATAAAATATATGTAAGTCTCTTTGTAGCTAACTGTTCTCCACCTCCTGGCTAGCATTCTTCACTTCCAATGGATAAAATACCTCAACATCTATAATAGTTAATGTTGTTCTCTTTCCTGTAACTAAGCTTCCTCACCTCTGCACTGCTAATGTTCATTACTTAACCCACTCCTGGCCAACCTCCCTCACTGCAGCTAAGACATCACTCTGTTCCTCCATATTCCCATCTCGCTTCGCTCTTGGCTAACATCCACCCTTCCTGCTCTTATCAATATACTGCCTGCTAGAGCTAACACAACATAGCTCAACTCCTTAAGGTTAATGAATTCATCCACTAACTTAACTCTCACATCACCCACTGGCTTGCAGCACAACTTTCAAACCAACCTCCCTCTGACACCAGAACCACTTTTCACCTCACTTGTCTTAACTAATTCACCTTGTTCACCTCTTCTACATCCTTTATTTTTGTTGTTTTGTCTTTTTGAGACATGGTCTTATTATGCAGTTCAGGCTGGCCTCAACTCATGATGATTCTCCTGCCTAAGCCTCCTGAGTGCTGGGATTACAGGTGTGTGCTTTCACATCTGACCCATCACTTGTTCTTTATGCCCCTCACTGTCCTTCTATCACCTGCCTTTCCTAGTAACATTCATCCTGTTTAACACCCACAGTTCATTCCTACCACCAGCCATAATACTCACCTCTTCCTGACTAATATCATCCATGGTGCCCTTTGAGAGTGGCAACTTGATGTCCTGCATCTTGCACGCCTGTAGCAAGTTGTGGCGGTCACTGCGCTTCTGTTCAAGTTTAGTTTCAATAGCTGTCACCTCTTTCTGTAAATGGGTCATTTCCCTAAACAGGTCCAGGGAGCTAAGTGAGACCCAAATCCGGCAGGCTGCCTGTTCTACCTACCTCCTACCACCCTGGGGCTGAACCCACTCACTTGTTGGCACCTCCTAGTTTCTTACGAATCTCCTCCATCTCATGATTCTTGTCATTTACTTCTGACTTCTTGGCCAGGTGCTGATTCTTCAGGTCTTGTAGCTGGGCCATGGTCTCATCTATGATCTTCATGTGTCTTTGTTCCTCCTAGTCTCAGCAGGGAAAACAGGAAAAGAGATGAGGACTTTCCCATCTTACCTTGGGATCTTCTACTGCCCCATCCTTGTCAGCAGGCAGTATGGAGCTTCGCATTAACAAGCTCTGCCTTTACAAGCCTCGCATCAACTCTTAGCCTTCTTTTACCCTTTTATAAATTATTTAGTTGCCTTTGCAGCCAATTATATAAACTCTCCACTATAGAAAATTTTTAAGTATAGAAAAATAATGAAAATGAGAGGAATCATTCATAATTCCACTAGCCAGAAACAACCAATTAACATTCTAGCATATTTCCTCCTAGCACTATTTAAAAACAACTTTACCTAGTAGACTACATTGGGATTGTACATATTTTGTATTCTGATTTAATGTTATATTTGAGTGATTTTTTTTCACATAATTTTGTTGTTATGTGGTAGTACTGGTGATTCAACCCAGGATCTTGTGCATGCCAGGAAAGTGCTCTACTGCTGAGCCCTACCTTCCAGTTCTGTTTGAACATATTTTTCTAAATAAAAACTTTCATGTGTAGTACAGCAAATATTTTTAAAATACAAAACATTAAATTTACTGCAAATACACATTTATGAATATACATTTAAGTAAAGCCCAAAGGTCCTGAAAGAATACATACTAACTTGGAAAGAGAATGGTCAGCCACAATGGGGATTTGTATTGTAGCTTTACTTATAATGTTCTGACTTTTTAAACAAATTCTTCTCACTTTGATCTTAAAGTTGCATAAAGAGATATATCTGAAACATATTCTCAAATGGTTCACAGAAAAATCACAAAGACTATAAAAGCAAATGTGGTAACATGTTGACAGTAACTAATGAATCTTGGTGGCAGGTAGAGCAGTGTTTTTTGACAGTAGACCCTCTGTATCCACGGATTATATATTAGGGGGTTCAAATGGTCATGACTTGAAAGCACAAGAAAAAATTATGTCTGGCCAGGTGTGGTTGCACATGCCTGTAATCCCAGCACTCAGGAGGCTGGGGCAGGAAGATCACCGTGAGTTCCAGACCAGCCTGAGCTACAAAGTGAGTTCAAGGCAGCCTGAACTGCATAGTGAGTCCCTGTTTCCAAAAAGGACAAAAAGAAATGTTTACTGAATTGATGTATTTTTCTTGGCATTATTCTCTCAATAATAAATGCAATGGTACCTCAGTTCACAAATGCTTTTGTTTGCAAACAATCTTATTTGCAAACAAAAGCATTTGGCAAAATTGCTTTTCTTAAAAAATTGTTTTTCTTTCAAACTCTGCATTAGGTGATGAACACAATCAAGGCCATCTTCTTTGCACAAATATAAATATGGCCACTTTCCCCAGGATTGCGGAACAAATTAAGTTTGTGAATCAAAGCATCACTGTTTACATCATATCAGATATACATAACCTAGAGATGATTCACTGTATATAAGAGAAGTATCTATGTCATATGCCATATACACCATTTTATACGAGGAATTTGAGTGTCCTCACATTTTAGTATGAGGGAGGCAGTGGTCCTAAAATCAGCCCCTCATAGATACCAAGAGATGACTATACTATTCCTGCAATTTTCTGCTAAATTGAAAATTATTTCAAAATAAAAGGTCACTGGATACATTATCTTGGATCATCTAGCTATAAATCTAGTCCTGGCCCAGGATTTTACTGCTTGATCTGTAATTGCATTTAAGATTCCAGTGACACCAAAGAGGATTACTGTAATCATTAGGGGTTAATAAAGAAAACACACAAGCAATAAATATAGGCAGACAGTATAATAAAATGATTAATCACCCTAGAAAGGATTGCTGAAAGGGACAAAAATTTGATGGCAATTTAAAGAGGAAAGGTGTTAAGGAAATAACCTTCACACAATACATAGTTGCACAAGCCTGGTAAGTGCAAAAGAAATGAGCTGCAGCAGTTACTAGCATAGCCACACTGAGTGACGTGATCTTAGCAAAATACCATCATCTATTTGCTAAATTTGCATAGCTAGCATGAATTTGAGGTTGAGATGCTTGAGGCTCTGCCTCTAAAGTTATTTGCAATCTGCTCATCATTTTTTCTGTGGGCCCCTAGGAATCTTAGTAACGCCACTTAGTAGATTTCAGACTAAGTTTGAGAAAGCACCTTCAGGGTATTAAGTATGCCAAGATTATGCCAGAGAGAGACTGGGCCACTGGGCCTGGTGGCACCTGCCTGTGATCCCAGCTCTTGGGAAGCTATAAACAGGTAGTTCACTGTAGTCCAATCTAGTAGTGAGACATTGAACACCCTGTAGACCCTTCCCTAAATATAAAAAAAAAAAAAAAAAAAGATTATGCCAGTGGATGACGAGATGCTATTCATCTGCAGTTACTACAAACAAATGGCTGTGGGCAACACAACCATAGAACAGCTGAAGATGTTAGATCTCAAAGACAGGTGAAATCAAGAGATTACTAAGGAAAATGCCAGGAAAGGTCATGATGACGAAGTAGAAGAGCTAATGGAACACTGTATTAACAAACCTTGTATTTAACCTAAGAACAATGTCTTATTTTTGAAATACGGTGATACCTCAGTTGTTGAATGGCTCCAAACTCAAACTTTCTATTACTTGAACAGCAAAATTTGAAAAAAATCCGCTCAGTATTTGCAACTTTGCTAGGTAGTCAAACCAAAAATTTAACTTGAAAAAACCTGCACAGGCTGAGAGTCACTCACATACTGTATCTTGCCACAGAAAGGGGTGACACTTCAGTCTAAGCACTGCTCTTATCTAAACAACACATTATATAGTGCTTGCATTAGTGGGTTAAAGCATTTGTCTTTTTTTCTGGCATTTTATTTGTGTAAAATAACATAACCATAGCTCCAAAGAAAGTTAGTGATACCAGCAGTAAAGAGGAAAACTGTGAGAACAACTATAGAATTAAAAATGATAAACTTGACTTTTATGGTAAATGGATGCAATGCAAGACTATACATTGCTGAAGAATACTGGTCTCCTGCACCAATATAATGTTCTTTTGTTTTTAAATATTGGGTAACATAATAGTAAAAGTATTATATTCAATTGCTGCTTTCATCTGCATTTCTCTAATACCTGATAAGGCTAAATTACTTGCATGTTTATGGGCTATTTGACTCTGTTGAATTACTTGTACCATTTACTTATTTCCTCTCTATTTTGGTTTTCGTGTTTTTCTTATTTACTTAGATGAGAGTGTTATAAATGCAATAGTGTTTGTCACACCTATTCCAATTTTTCTTTCTGTCTTTCAATTTTCTCTTTCCTTACCTTCTTGAGCTTTTCTATTTCATTTTCATCTTTCTTCACTGTCTGCTCCCACATATGTACTTTATCCTGGTCCTCCTTCAGTTGGTTCTTTTCAAAATCCAGCTGGATGCCCAAACGGGTCTTCTGATTCTCAAACTCCAAACTGTGAAGACAAAGGAGAACTAGGTGCAGGGCTCAGAGCTTCTCAATTACTTCTAAAATTTCAGTCACTATCAGCTCATCCATGCATATATACATAAAATGGTTTCTGGAAGTCGGAGGCATGGCACAAGGCACAGAAGACTGAAACAAACCCTATTTACCCTTTTAAGAACTGGAGATGCCAGAACATCCCCAACCAGTGGGCACAAAAAACATCCTTCTGAATCCAATCCACCAGCTATAGGTAATTCCTATTTATTTATTTATTTATTTAACAGTGGAACTTACGTATTATTGTAAGCAGGCAACCACAGTAGCAACAAATACCTCACCCAGGCAGCACCACAGACAGCTGGATGCAGTCAAAGTGAGCTGGCTTTTCTGTGGTAACCTGTATTTATTTTTTATTTTATTTTACTATTATTATTTTTTGTGTGTGTGTCTTTTTGAGACAGGGTCTTGCTCTGCAGTTCAGGCTGGCCTTGAGCTCACTTTTGTAGCCCAGAGTGATCTCAAACTCACACTGATCCTCCTGCCTCAGCCTCCCAAGTGCTGGGATTACAGGCGTATGCCACCATGCCCAGCTGTACCTGTATTTATTAAGTCAGTAGATCCACAAGTAGTCGTTACTCTCCTAATTTTACAAAGGAAACAGGCTAAGAGGTATAAGGCCTTGCCAATGTCACACAGCCAGTAATGAGCACATGCCACTAAAAACCAATATGAACATAAACATCCAGGTTTTTGCCTTTATATCATTTCAATATGTTATAGTGGGTTAGGAAGGTTGTTTTTTTTTTTTTAATTCTGCCACCTACTAGTAGTGTGATCTCTATCAAGTTAGTTATATTGTATTCTCTTTGCCCCAGATTCATTTGTGGAAATGACAGAACTTACCTCAAAGTTAGTTACTAGACTTTCTTAATCAGTTAATACATACAAAGTCCTTAGATCCTTCCTTGGCACACAGTAACTATTCAATAAATTTTAGTTACCATCATTGCCAAGTATACTAACTGCATTCAATTAATCTTTATGCCCAGATACTTTGACTCTGCTCATTATCCCAAACATCTTTCTGCAGATTTTAGAGCCTCTTAAGGGATAGAGTTTGGGTGGCACAAAAACAGGGGAGAAAATACTTAGATTCCTATTGCCCATTCTCCCATCTCTTTAGAACCTCAGCATAAGTAACGAACACACAGACACTAACAAGTCAGGCAGGATTAACTGCCGACTGCCCCTCCAATCCATAATATGGTGTGACAGATGTAGTTAGATGTCATGCTAGCAGCTTAAACCTATTATTGCAGTCACTATAATCCAAATGGAATGTAATTAACTCTGTAATTTTGAGCTATGCAATTTTAAGTCCAATCTCCTAACTATGACTCACAAAGCCCTGTGATCTGGCCCCTGCTGACCCTGTTTTTATGCTCCAGACATTCAAAGCTACTTAGTATCCAGAACAAAGCATATCCTCTTACACCTCTAAGCATGCTGTTCTCATTGCCTGGACCTCCTCCTGTAGCTACTTGGCTGGCTAAATTTCACTCACTATTTAGCAGTATAGTTTAATCGCTCCTCCTGTAAATCCTTTCCCGATGATTCAGAGCACATTTTTAGTTTTGGTTTCTCTCTTTTAGAACTTCAGTTCCATAGTTGAGATAATGAAGCCCCACAGCACAGAACACACTTATCACTGCTACCTATGCAAGATCCTTCATTTTTCTCGTATGTTTCAATCCCTGATTTCCATTCCAATACCTTTTATCCTTACTTTTCTAGTTAATACTATTCATGATTTCTCCATGTAATTGTATATAAATCTATTCTTGCCTTGAAATGCTCTGCAGTATTGTGTATTTACATTTATCGTACACTTGCCTCCAGCAATGGTCATTCACATCACCAACATTCCATGAACACAGATTATGCCAAGATAAATACTTCTAAATGTGTTTCTGTGATGTGGCAAGATTACTCTCCAGAATATATACTCACAAAGTATGTGTGCCTTTGTGTAATCTTCGTATACTCAAGAAGACATATGTAGACTTATTTCACCAAATACTGCTAAGTTGTTTTAAGCTTGTATTTCTCTGATTAGGACACTCAACATTAATTTCTAGTGGGTAGCCATTTGAGCTTCTCTTTCTGTGAAATGCCAACTATATCCTCTGTCCATTTTTCTATTAAGTCTCTTTCTTGGTCTTCTTTTTTATTTTTCATTATGATTTGCAGCTCCTGAAAATGTCCTCTGGGGCCAAGGAGACAGTTCAGTGGCATAAGCACCTGACTGGCATGTGCAAGGTCCCAAGTTTGATCGCCGGTACAAGAAAGAAAGAAAGAAAGAAAGAAAGAAAGAAAGAAAGAAAGAAAGAAAGAAAGAAAGAAAGGAAGGAAGGAAGGAAGGAAGGAAGGAAGGAAGGAAGGAAGGAAGGAAGGAAGGAAGGAAGGAAGAAAATATCCTCTACATTTTCTATCTACCTCAGTTACACCATCGATCACACTGGAAATTGTTGACCTGCTTATTTCCCCAAGCACTCCATAAATTCCAAAAGATAAAGACTGATTCAATTCTATATTCTGTGAGCCTGGTTTATGGCTGGAGAGCAGTAACTATTTATTATATGGGTAAAAGGCAAGAGACACCTGGGTCCATGAGATAACCTCCTTCAACGGTGACTGTCATCTTCCCCATCTTGTCTGCCTCTTCAATAACTAGCACAAGGCAGGCATTCAAGGACTGAATGAACTAAAGTGAGGAAGGAAAAGCTTGTTTTGTTTTCATTAATCCTCAAATTAGAAATCCCCTGTCACACATACACATCAGGATGGCAACATAAAAGGGAATGTTTACTGTTCTTAATTGGTGCTAAGTATTATCCTAAATACTTCACAAGGATGATTTCTTTTCCTTTTTTTTTTTTCAGAAGTCACTGACCAAAGTGAGTTATAGAGTGGGGACTAGTCTACTGGATAAAATAGCACTGTTATTTACTATTCTATGGCATACTATCACCTGATTTCCTTACCTATAATAAATTACTATGATTCTAACAGCTGGTTCCTGCCTTATGACTACATCCAACTTTCAAATATGTCAAGCCAGATGGAGGCTCAAGTATCTTCTAGCAATACTTCCACCTACCGCTTTTTGGCAATTTCATTCTGCCGTTTCACCTTCTCTTCTTCGAATTCTCGGATATTGCGTACACCAATCTCTCGACAAAACTCTTCAAACACCTCATCCTCCACCTGAGGGGAAAAGCCAGGTAATGTAGAGGTTCTCTTGGTCAGAGTTGTGCTTCTAATCCCAGTCCTGCCCTGATGCACATGCTGGCATGGCTCAGCCCCTACCAACCTGATTCATCTTCTCCTTTAAGTCTTTCATTTCTCTCTCTCTGCTCTGGATGATCCGCTTGATATCATTAATTCGAGGTCCAAAGTTGGCCAGTTCACTCTCCAGCTTGGACTTCTCCTATAGGCAATGGGTTAAAAGAGATGAAGGTCTATGGAAGAAAAGAGCTACATTGACTGCACTGGCACCATGGCCAGGGAAAGCTAGCTCTCTACACACTGATAAAACAAAACTAGGATCACTTTTAGGACCACTCCCCTAGTCAATTCTGTTATCTGTCACTGGAGCCATATGACTGGAGCCTTGGACTCCTCTCTGGACTTCAGGTCAGCCAACTTCAATCTACAGGGCTGAGTGCAAAGAAAAATCATCAGTTATAGGTCTATAATGCCTTATCGGGGCCGGTGAGATAGCTCAGCAGTCTAAAG